>JAVDPK010001284.1:667072-683434 GCA_034780415.1 Cichlasoma orientale | reverse complement strand
ACACACACACACACACACACACACACACACACACACACACACACACAGTTTTATGTCTTTGGGAGTAACCAGTGGGTCAGTGGCCTGGGTGTCGGCCTACTTAGACCGAGTCAGACTAGTGGACAGGCTCTAATGAGAAGCAGGAGCAGTGAAGTGGGAGTGGGACTGGCTCTAGGGAAGGGTCACATAGGGTTAACTATCAAAGATGAGTGCAAACCTATCCCTGTGGAAAAGACTCTGAAGAAAACATCACCCTGCACACGCTAAGCTCCGCAAAGTGGGAGTTCCTCGCCTTAATTAATCCAAGACACAAGGTCCTCCCCCTCCGAGTCAAAAATTTTGCTTCACTCCACAAAAGCACGCGTGTTAACACACCTACATGTCATTTCGTTTATAGACATTTTTTCTAGACTGTGATGCTAATTTTGATTATGTCAGATTGGAAACAGGCTAAATTTGAAAGCCTCTATTATCAGCTGATCCTGAGCTCATAGATGAATTCCTGTTTTATTTGTAAAAAAAACAAAGAAACAAACAAAAATCAAGGTGCCATTTAGATATTTATTGAAAAGCAGAAGCAGAAGAAAGGCTAAAGCAGATACGACTGACCGCAGATGAAATATGAAAGCAAATTTATTACTGGAGTTGGAGAAATTTTGTGTGGGTGCATTGAGAAACACCCAGCAAATTTTGGAAACCGCACCGTGATAGACAGTTTAAACCCGAAGGAAAACAAAAAGCAGATGTGGAAGTCTAGAATCAAACTCATCACAAACTGCAGCAGCAAAGGAGTTGTCTGAATGGCTAATTTTACAATGAATGACTGCTGCATATTAATGTAACACAGCAGCAACTCAAACCGACAGCTCGTCCAGTTTGTCTGAACTGGAGCGCTTTGGTGAGCGCGCATTTTCACACGGCTGCAAGAATTTTTTGTTTTTTACCAAGTTTTTTTTCTTTTTAATCAATTACATTGATCTAAGTCAGTTTAGCTGTCAGCAGCTGTCAACCTAATCCTGAGCGTTTGTTCACCAAACTTAAGTGTGTGTGAGCCGCTGTGTAAATCTTACTTCTCAAGCACATTCATCACACGTTCAAAACAAACCAGTGACTCATGTGATTTAATTACAGCTCTTCCTGGTTTTTTTTTGTTTGTTTTGTTTTTTTTTTTGTTATGGGTTCAGATATCATGTGAGGGGAGCTACTGTGGCGAACCAACATGTTTTGTTTTTTAAAAATGGCAGCTTCAGTATAGCCACTAGCTTAATTTGCAATTGATCCCATCTCCCCTGCAGCTCTTTCTGCAACTCTCACAATGAGGACCTTTCCTCACAGCAACACATTAGTTTCCCTCCACTTGACCAGACACAGATTTCACTGGTAATGGCCCCTTTAATGGCCTACAGGTCCTTTGGTATCGGCTGTAAAGGCTATATTATTGAGCAGTCGCTACTTGACGGACATTTTGCGTATATCTGTAGGATTTGCCGCGCCGCAACTGTAACCAACTGCTCAATCAGCCAAAATGAACGCAAGACCACCGAAGAGTGAAAGTGATGAAAGAGGACGTGAACACCCTGCAAGAGGACGGGACACGTCAGTAGACCAGAATCGGCTCGACAGCCAGGACTCTGTCAGCTTTCACTATCTGAAACACGCCGGCTTTTTGTTGCAGCTGCCCCGGAGCGAACAGAGTCTTCTGTTCAGACACGCAGAATGGTTTGGGCACCTCCTCTTACATCAAAGGGATATAATAGACAGACAATGATCATTAGCTAATTTGGATTACATGATGACTGAGAAGAAGGATAGTGAAGTCGTGTATGTCCTATTTTGCCTTTCAGTATAAAAGAATGCTAACTCTACCCATCGCTTCATATTGACAGTTTACGAGATCTTTTGATACATCAACACGAGCAGTTTCTACATCTCTGCCTCACATTACTTTATTGTTTTAGATCTGGGCTCCTCCTGCTGCTGCGATCATTCAGTGTTTTAGAGCGTGCTGGGCTGAAGTCATACTGAAATTCAAGCTCCCAGACACCACAAATTAATCCAGTCTGATCACAGTGATGCCATTTGCTGGAGTATCTTTGCTGTAAACACTAAAGACGGCTGGCACCTGTCTCTTCATATACAGCACAGCATTGGCACCCCAGTCTATTTTGCATATTTATGTTTTAATTGTATTACATCCTGCATGGACTATTAATGTTGTTCTGTTCCAATTGCTGGAGTGACACAAATATGCCATGTTCCCTGTCAGCTCCGGTGTGCACGCAGCAGAGAAAGCAGAGCGCTGCGCTATTTAGAAGAAGGCAGGGGCATATTTCAAAACCTGCCACAGCTTTGCACTGCGTAATCTGTATTTTCCACTATGAACTGCAAAGATGTTCCTCACTTCAAGACGTCAAGGCAGCGCGTTGGAAACTGAGGCCAAGACATTGTTTTGGGTACTTTGACGATTAATGACTTTGTCCCTCAGCTGAATGGCAACAAAGTGGTTTTTATCTTCTGCATCGTCCCACGCAGTTTGAACACAAACTTTGGACCAAGAAGATGGAATTCAACGTTCCCAAGGCAAGTCAACAAGAAATGTCAAGAAGAGACATGCACCTTCAAAGGGAAAGCCACAGGCGAGGGTTTGTGGGTAGGTTTCTGTGCAATGGCAGCTCTTTGTCAGGGCTTGCTGCCTTCTCCCGAGCCTCCAGTTCCCAAATACCCGAAGAAGAAAATGAGGCCATTCTGTCAATCTGAAGGTTGACACCGCGGCTGCTGAGTGGCTCAAAATTCTCCCTTTGTGTTTGGATTTGTGAAATGATCAAACTCTTTAGAATTGTGCACCACAGGACACTTAAATGAACAAATTACACCAATACTCTGACAAGGTTACGTCCTATAAGCGCTCAAAGCCCAATACAAATACAGGTACATACGCAAAACACAGAAAATAGACCCGCAGCAGTTGTGTTAAAGTGTTTGGAGCACATGTCAAATGGGAGCTGCTGTGCTTTTTAGACAGCTGGATTGAGAAAAATAGAAGCCTATCTGTTTCTTCAGGTGTGCACGGGATGGACGACTGAAAAAAGTGACAAAAAATGCCTCCTGTGCTGACATGCTGTAAGGCTACTGCCAGCAGCGGGTTAGTTAAGCTCAGAAGAAAGACAGGAAAATGGGAGAAACGGTTAGGCAAGCCAAGCCTGAAGGTAACAACGTCCATGATGCCTGTCACCCTCATGGTGATGAAACCATTTCAAGAAACAGTTCAACGCATTAGCCACGGGTAAAATCATGGCTTTTGTTTTCAACAATCTGAAACAAACGAGATATATTATATGTGATATACAGAGGGATAGAAATGCTCGGGGAGGTTGATATCTTTGGACAGAACCAGTCTAACAGTTTACTCCTGTTTCCAGCTAAGAAAGCTGCTGATGTAGCCTTTTTAAGCCATGTGAGAAGCAAAATTAGCTCACTGAAACACACAGGGATCTCTGCCACATATTAGCCAAACATCACTTCCTGCTCTCAAAAAGAGCCTATTTAACACAGAAAGCTATAGTACGGGCTATATCATTAACCTGGCAACATTGAGCATTCAATAACAAAGTTTTACAAATTTTATTTCAATGCCCTGCTCAGTCCTAAGCGCTCAACGCCAAGGAGCCAGTCACGTCCTGCTTGTCAGCAGAGGAAGTGAGCAGAGCGCTTTTGCCGAGGCGGGCACAGTGAGTCTGATGACATGTATAAAGGTGGGGATGAGGAACATGTGAACTCACAAAAACTGACGTGCCACCTCAGGAGCAGACGTGTCCGTGCGCCCAAGGAAGCCCTAACTTCAAGTTTCAGGGAGTCTGTTCCAGCGCTTCGCTGTGTGAAGGCCTGACTGCGCTAAGCAGGAGCCATGAGAAACTCGAGCCTGGAGCGGAGCCACATATGCACAGCAGAGAGAACCGACAGGGGTGAGAGCAGGGCTGAGGCTGGGATTAGATCACATATTGCTTCCTTAAAAAAAAAAAGAAGAAAAGAAAAACATCACGGTACATGGCTGTGTTGTGCTGGGGTGGCTCTACTTAGCTCACCGACTGTAGTGTAATCAATATTTACTCATAACGGCCACACTGGGAGGTCACGACCCTTGGTGTTGGTGGCTGGTTGTAATCTTGAGTTAGAGCTCGTAGATCCTGATCTATTGGAACGCTCAATGAACAGTTTCATTACAGCTATCAGTCATGATGCATATTACAAGTACTGGCAATAAAATATATGAGAATCTTTACTCATTCATCAGTAGAAACCTATTCTAACAGTCTTAAAGCTAATTATTTGTCTGTTCAAACTATCAGTGTGTTTTCCGCGGCAAGGCCTTAAAGGTCATGCTGTCTTTATTACACACAACATTTCATCTCTAAATCCATCTTCATTAAAACCGTGGGAGGACAATGGCCTTCCTTGAACTCTCAACACTTAACCTCAGCAGGCACAACAATATTGTAAAAGTGCAAATCTCGCTCCAAAATGGCCCCACGGTTAATAATTAAGCCATGACATTTGGGGGAGACACCAAGAAAATCCATACGGTGAAATTTACTAACCTTTTGAAAAAGCTAGCAAGAGGAGGCAGTTCATCCGCAGTTTATTTGGGGCCGTTTTAGTCCATATAATAAAAACGCACCGAAAGGTCGAGCGGTGCACAAAGGATGATTGTCTGCTGTTAACTGGAAGCGAGCAGGATGCTAATCAATACAGTCCACATCAAAACTCTATTAGAGGAGCGCTGTCTCTGGAGGGGTGGCAGGGTGGGGGAGATGGGGCAGAAAGACAGGATGGACAAATGATATTCATATGTAACACTATGGATTATAATTCTCATGACGCAGTGATAATCGTGCTGGCTCTTGCTACATTGTAAAAGGTCAGCTCGGGGCAGAGTCGCACCGACCTCTGTCCTCTGAAAATACAAATTATCAAGTTAGAACAGGTCAAATGTTCAAACGGGGGGTCAAATGTGGTCCAGTGGTCATTAGATGATCTCAGTGCAATAGCTAGTGTGGCGCTCAGTAGATACTGACTTACAGTTTTAAAAACATCTCACGGAATTGGCTGGATCTAATTTATCTAAACAAACAAAAAGGCATCTTTTATAACCTGCTAGGCGGAGGACATAGGTCAAGCTCTATTTTGAGAGCAAACGTATGCCTTTTTAACTCACTGATGGTCTCCAGAAAGCCTCTCATTGGAGTCATTAAGGGTATGTAATAAATAGGGTATACATGACAGGAGGTGTGCCAATATACAGAATTCCTAACAGTTTGGTTTAGCCCTCACTGCCTGTTGACTTTCAGATTTACTGTCCACGCTCAACTCCGAGTGTACACTGCCAGTGATTTATCAGCCTCACAGGTGAGTTCTGTCAAAACATCCAGGGCTTAAATATACAGCTCTGGTCTCACCTTTTCCTGCGTGGTATCCCACATCCAGAGGTAATGTTTGTGAGAGCTGCTGTGAACAGCGACTGCCCAAAGTCACGCGTGAGCCAGGAGAGACTTCCTCCACCCCTCTTCAACTTCATCTACACAGGAGAAAAGGAGTTACTCTGAATTCAGACACCTTAACAAGCTTTCAGGTTACTTTTATGTGCGAGCATGCTTTGGAAATAGGAGGAACACAAGCAAAAGTTTTCTTTCTTTCTATTTAAGGCTTGATTAACAAATTGCCCGAGAACCCTGAACTGTGTTGCACAGATTGCCGCAGTGACAAACTTAATTCTCTGCTCCAGCCTGGCAAACGCGCAGCACATCCATGACACGCCCCGCTGAGCTAAAGTTTGACTGAACTGTGCTGCTGTTGTCTGTTTGCCAGAAGGTAACTTAAGTCAAGGAATAATCATAAACACACAGCTATCAATTAGCTGTGCGTGCCATGATCTGGAAAACATATCGGTACTAATTACCTATCACTCTTCATGTGAGTGTAATTTGATTGATCTAGCCTGTCATTCAGTCCTCATTAAAAGAGAATGCCAAAATTACATGTGTAATGTGGGAGCATAAACTATCCTCTGCTAGAGCTAGAGTTAAAAGACAGCATGGGGATTGTAATCTGCATTATTACACCACTGCACAGCCTGGAGCTGATACACTGATCATAAAAGCAAAATTCACTTTGTGGACAATTAGAATATTTGCCTGAACTTTAATTTCTTTGAAGGCCTTATTAGTACTTAGTATTACTTCGTACAACTTCTGAAGGGAGAAGTGATCCCTCGTATGAGTTCAGCATCGTGGCCATTGCCATCTTGTTTCTCTGGAGCCTAAAGTGACCGTATTTGGACAAGAAAGTGGAATTTTAAGTTCATCAGATCTTAACAAGCTTGAGTATTTTGGTGGCTCCATTCTTAAAGAAACCTGCTCATTTGCACTAAGTAGCCAAATGCACAAATAACCTACTAGAATCTCACTTCCCGAAACTGGAGAACAGACAAGTTAGTACATTTACCACACAAGTCATATTATTTGTTAAATAATTGCATTAAAAATGCTCCAAAAGGTTCCCAACGCCACAAACAAGGCTGAGAGCTTCATGTCCGTGACTCAACAGGTGAAGCTCAGAGACAGCATACAGTAAAAGATGGATGTAACCACCATGACCTCACCCCTTGGTTTTACACATTCTGAAACTTCAGCCTTAGCACTGAAGCTTGAAAATTTCTATATTGGCTTTCGGAGCCAGAAGTTACCACAAGCTGGAATCGAGGCTGGAATGCTAATGCTAGCCAGCTTGGTTAGCAGCTGCATCAATAAACTGTGTAGGTGCAATGAACAGGCACATCGTTTGCTAATTAGTGCTAAAATAACGGGGTGATAAAATGCTTGAATGTTCCTCACAAAACTGAAGCACAAACGTCTTGGATGGTCTGCGCCACACGGGAAGCCATAATATTAGTTAGATAATCCATTAAAAATGCTCTAAAAGGCACCAGCAGTGTACACATGGTGAAGAGATCCAATTTAATGATTTGAATTACCGGATGTGAGGCCTAGCAGTCGCTGACTGGCTCTAGCTGCCTGCCAATCAAAGCGGCCACGCCCATAACTGAAGAGCTTTAAACTTCATCATTTATGTCTAAACATACTGGCATTACCATCTACTCCAAAACTCTGGTGTGCCTTATTATGTAGAGTGCATATTGTATAGGCGTAATATAATTTCCACTTTCACTTTTTACTAGAATTATAACTGCATGACGAAGCATGTCGTGACTAAGACATATCTAATAAAAAGCTATGACTAAGATATTGCCCAATTGTCACTTTAGGTGGCAAATTTGTAATGTTCCTGGTGTCTGGGGTTGCAGAGAGTGCAGGACTTGGATTCCAACATCAAGGGAGAGGCTGCTGGAGGGTGAGAGTGCTGGCCTGTGTTGGACCTTAAGGTCACCATTCCTTCAGCTAATGCCCCTGGCATCACCTTCCTCCTTGACTTCAAACACCCTGGCTACGCTCCTAGACCGTGTACCAATAAGCACTAATAATGCAGAAAAATGAAAACCAAAACAGATGGGCTCCAATAGAGGCGGGGATTACTGAGCGCTATCCAGGGCTCTATCTGCACCCCTGGGCGCTGAGAGGTGAATCCCGAGCCGTCTTTTTCTCAGCACAGGAACAAAGGTCGGAGGTGAATAAAAGAGTTGCAGCAGTATGTTTACACGTGCCAGAAATGTTTACGGCAAGGGTCCAATGATTTCTTTTTAGATGTGAGAGGAGAGAACTGGATGTTCACTGAACCTTCCTTTGGATTGTGGCTTTTGTATATTTTAAAATCTCATATATTACAAATGTGCTCTCCTTCATGAGCACTGTTCACATATCTACAGTACAGGGTGTACCGTGGAATCAAAAAAGTAACAATGATCTACTGTATGTTGGACTTGTAACATGCAAACAATGTGTCATACAGTGGCAACAGTGTTTTGCACTGCTGACTGACACAACCAGGCAACACACTGCTGTGAGGGCATGCTTGGAGGTTTGGCTATGACCTCTATGGTAAAAAAAAACAAAAAAAAACCCACATTATGGTCTGTTATTTGATTATGCACAAGCCCTCAAGGCTCAAAGAATATGTGTCAGACGCTGCTTAAAAGTCTCCCTGAACAATTAACCACACGCCATGGAAAATGCCCAACAAAAACACCCCCAAACCTCCCCCAACCGTCTCAACCGGGGACTCGCTGTGAACTCCTGCAAACCCTGGGAAATCATGAGAAGAAATCTAGACAGTACTAAAACCCACAAACGTCTGAGTGTCTTTGGCCTGGCAAAGCAACAATTAATTGGACTTGGTTGGAAAGAAAATGTAATTGTGACGCGCAGAAATGACAACTGGGAATGCCAATTAGAAGGACAGTAAATTTTAAACAATGGGCATTACAAAAAAAAAAAAGAAAAAAGTATGGTTTGAATGAGCCCCTCCCTGACTGGGTGAGTGTGATGAAGTAAGGGTTGGATGTGCAGCCTTGTTGTTCACTCCTCAGCTACTGTCTCGGGTCACGTTGTGCTTTTATGGGGCAGCTGGTCAGAAACTTGCTTTAAATTACCCCGAATAACAAATGGAGCTCCATGTGTTTTTGATGGGCCGGGAAAGAAAAGCTAACAGTTAGCGAGAGTAAATGGACCACAAACGTCCAATTACGTCTCAGGTAGAAAATGTCAGGATTTTGGTTATCTAATGAAAATATTGTCACTAGGCTCATTTCCTATGTGGTGCCAGAAAGGCAGAAGAGAAAATGTGTTAACAGTATAGTGAAGGTTGACTCTTAACTCTTGGTGAGTTTGTGTCTCCAGCTCAGGTTTCAGGGTGACTGTTTTCATATCGAGGCCACACTTACCTCAACCTCTGACAGTCTCTTTTGGCCAATTCACACCCAAGTGCCAGTGAACAAGCGGTGATATGCATTATATTCGCCCATTACCTTGGCTTTCAGGCAAATTGAAAGCTTGGACTGTGGAAATGCTGAAACAAGGAAATAAAAAGATAAACAAAGCGGGAAAATGGAGGGAGACAGTCAACAAAATGCGTGTGTTTGCTTATGTTTTAATTTTTAAGTCTACCCCACATTCTATATAACCAGAGCTCGGGTGGAGCAGAGTAGATGCTTTTATAACAAAGATTGTGACATTTAGGAGGGAATTAACAATAATCAGAAGTTATCCTTTATCTTTGTTTAAGTTAGAATTTAAATTGAGTCAGGATAAGCTAACAGGTTAGTGGCTACAGCTACATATTTACTATCCAGGCACATTTTCTTCTAAATCTTGACAAGAGAGTTAAGGAGCGTGTTGATAAGTGATGAACGGAGGTCACCAACACTTAGCTAACTGAGTGCTATCAGAGAGTAATAAAGTTCAGCAACATGACCAAGCTAATGTTGTACCAAAATTCAGGAGATCCAGCACAGAAATGCATGCTTATACTGTTCTTTTCAAACGTGACCCAGGATCCTAAAAACAACAGAAATGTGAGGTTGGTTCGATCGTCTGGTAAAGAAATTTTTAATAAAAAGTCATTCATGATTAAGATTTGTCTTTTTGTTTTAATTTTATTTTGTATGAACATGTAGACGAATCAACTGAAGTGCCAGATGCATCTCTCAGGTCCTGTGTCAGGTCTCTGCTCTATTTCATAAGGACATGATTTTCAGATACTGTTCATCTGCTGTACATAGTTTTTTTGGCTTGGACACCCATCATGGGAGTGTACAACAATACAATTTTATGCTTGTCAAACAATGTTAACTTTGGCATTTTCATAGATTCAACTAAAGAAATGGGAGCAAATTATGTGCTTTTGTGACAGAGTAACAAAATGCTTAAAGATACTATTTAAAACTGGTTCGTTGCTAAGCTGTCACAACACCAGTTCATCCAGTGAGTTGGGTGCCTTTTGAATGAATCACAGGTCAATGTTAAGTGGCTTGACAAATAAAAAACATTCATCTGAAATGTCAGCTACAAGCACTGGACTTAAAAAAAAAAGCAGCCAATGTCCAAAATATCGTGTAGTAGGATTTATGGTTTTTGAGGGTTTGCTCTCAAATTTTCCACTACAATGTCAGCGGTGGAGCCTTCTGTCCTCCTCCACATCCAAACACCTTTCTGTAAGCTCACCTGGCCTGGCCTGAAAAGAGAGAGCTTGAACCAACTGTACCGTGGATCCCGTGCAAACACAGTGTGTGCGTGGCAGCCTCATCCATGTTTACTGTAAGTGGAAGTCTTTGTCATGTCTGTTTACTCAGTCTTCCACATCTTTCACACTTGAATCCACATATATATTAGAAACCTGACGCAAACCTGTTCGTTGCTCTCATTAGACATAGACACACGCAAAGTCAAGCAGACAGTCACACACACACGCACGCACGCACACACGGTGCTCCCTGCTCAGTCTGACATAATTTGTCTAGTTAGTTTATCTAATGCTTGGCAACTTAAGCTTGAGACATGTTTTCATCTCATCTGGGTTTGATCAATTTCTCAGTTGTTTTCACAACAAAATCTCTTTCATCCAATGAGGAACCAGACTAAGACTAAGATGATGTCACTGTGGGGTGTTTCCTCCTTCTGGAATGACAAGTGAAGATAAATGGCAGCGTAACAAGTCCAACACCTGGCTATCAGATTTAAGATAAGATAACTCTAGATAGTAAATGTTATTTATAGGTAGATGGAGAGAGCATAGTTCATTCATGTTCTGTTAAGTTATAGATACGGTGTGCAAGGATTATTACACTGTCAGGAGCCTTACTTTAGGAATACACTGAGACGCAGAAGATCACGCATGTATTGATTATCTGTGCGGTCACTTGACTAAAAAGACTGTGGGTGGAAGGTTGCTTGGCAGCGCTGGAGAACTGTCGGGGAGATGAAGGAGCACCCAGATGGTACTTCCAAGCAACCGCCCGACAGCCCTGAGGTTATAGGTGGGGTTCGCTCTCTAGTCATGCAGCTGTATTGGTATGTCACCTGAACTCACCTTCAGTGCACATACGTGTTTATGCCTCAACGTCCACATTCTCTCACAGACAAGTCATACACTGGAATGTTTTTTTTGTTGCATTATTAAGGTCTACTACCAAAGTCAGACAAACCAGATAGGTTACAGTTGAGTTGCAAATGTACAGGACTTATATATGTTCCAACTAAGGCAGCCTTTTAAAATGCTCACAACAAAAATTCTAACACGCTAACGTAAAGCAGTTATCTTTTCTAATTTCACAGTCTTAGTGCATTATAACATTTGCTAAATACAGAAGCACTTAAATTAAGGGACCACCAGTGTTATTAGGATTTAGCCTCTTGGGACCAGTAATGTCTATTATACTTGAAGACACACTGATCATGCAGCTAAATTTTAAAGCTGTATGTGTTATGGTCATCATCTTGGTTTTTCTGAACTATAAGTGACTATATTTTGGTGAGAACATGGAGCACGTATTCTCACCAAACTGAGAAACTGAGAATACGCAGCACAGGGTTATCAGTGAATGCTAACTAGCTTGGTTAGTGAGGTGCATCCCTACACAGCTGTGTCCAAATTCAGGGGCTGCATACTTCGAAGGACCCGGGCTACATAGGCCGGGTCCTCAGAGGCCACGAAGACCGTGAAGGCCGGAGCGTCTGTGAAACTGGACGGCCTAGCCTTCATATCTGCATCACCAGCTATTCCTGCCCTTACCTCAGTTTCCTAGCAACCGTGACAACACGAAGCACAGCTGTGGAAAAGAAGCTGTTAAAATGGAGCCTGAACTTTTTTCTCTCATTTATTTATTTATTTATTGGTTTTTAATCCTTGAGGAACTGCAGCACTTGTGCTGTCGTCACCGGTACATCAAGGGATAAAGATGAGCGAACGATTCATTTCCAAATATACTGACAGACTCTCCAGTAAGACATTAAAGTTAAATAAAACTATCCAGTTATGACGGTTAACTTAACCAGTCTGTGCAGGAACAAATGAAACACTGAAATAAACCAAACATCAGGCGTTAGATATAATCTGAGAGAATTAGATTTGTGGTTAACTTCCGCTCAGTGGTGAAAGCCAGCAGGGGTTTTGAAAACGACGTGCCAGGAGTCAGTAAGCCTCGACCACCGGTCAGCTGACGATTGGCGAAGCGAGCTGGCTGTTAGACCAGCGGAAACGGACATCTCCGAAAACATGGGAGCACTTTTGCAATTAAGCAATATCTTGATAAATCGAGCAGAGATTTGAGTTTTACACATTTACATTCTCATCTTTTTTTTCTACATTCTCATCTAAAAACGTAAAAGTTTATTTTGTGTCACAGAAATAGTAATATTTTAAACTTTTTAGCCGCCCTCCTCCGCCATTGCCGTTTTCATTTGAAAATTTCCCACGACGGCTTCAGCCCGCAATGAATCTGGGCAAAAAGATGTATTTGTCAGGCGCATTTGGATGAGCCTTCGAATTTGGACAGCCTTCGTCACTTCGCTATGATGTAATCGGTCTTCAAATGCAGCCTTCAAAGGATGCAGCCCCTGAATTTAGGAGGACACACCTACAGATGCCTGCAAATTAGTGCATGTAACAAATAAATCATATACAGATTTTACTCTAACAGTTTTGGTGAGTGCCACTGTGGTATTTTTTTTATTTTTTCTATATTATGTTCAAGCTAATTCGCAGGTATCTGTGTCTATATGATGCACCCATACATCCATGGATTCACCTCGCTAATGCCCCTTTCACGCAGGCCTAGAGACAGGCCAGTAACCCTGGTAACACCAGTTGCTAGGGAAAAGAATCACTTGTGTATTCCACAAGCGATTGTTGAGTTTTTCCTGGAGGTTGCTAGTGTTAAATTGGTGGCAAAGAGGTATGCGGTGCTACACCAAAAACTTAACCAGCATTTTGCTGCAGTCACCAGTAGTTTGCATGGAAGACCAATTTGTCTGCAAAAACTGACAAACTACTCACCAAGTTGTAGTGAAACTGGGAAAGTGTTATGGAAATGGAGACCATTCACCTTCAAAGTTAAAGTTGGGCCTTTTGAAATGTGTTGGTTGCAGCAGTGAGGCACAACCTTTATTTTGAAGGTGAATGGTCTCTGTTTCCAGATCACTTTTTCAAGTTTTGGAACATTTCGGAGAGGAAATGGTGAGTGTTTGCAGACAAGTTGGCAGCTTCCATGCAAACTATGGTTGACCCCGGCAATGTGCCAGCAACCAAAGTAATCACACCCAGCTGATCAGGGAATGCAGATTTTTCCCTAGCAACAGCAGGCTGCGAGAGGGTTGTTGACCGGTCTCAAATTCCGTGTGACTGAGGCTTAACCATGCTTGCTAATGGTAATTTATAACTTGCCTTGCGGTGACTGTTTGTTGTGATTTGGCACTATTTAAATAAAACTGAATTGAAACTTAGCACTCCATCTACACAAATATGGTCCTTTCTGCCTTTCTAATGCTAAGACCATCTTTTGTATGCAATCTGTCGAGGTTCCTCACGTGATGTCATGCACACATGACAAGAGTTGTCTGCCATATTGGATGTGATACAACCACCGGTTGCTAGGGAATACTGTATTCCCTGACCAATTGTCAGTGGTTCCTGGAGGTTGCTGGCTGTCGCTGGGAGAAATCAGTTTCAAATAAGGTGCTGAACCAAAAATCTCCTAGTGATTGCTTTGGTTGCCAGTAGATTGCCACGGTTGCCTACAGTTTTCCACGTGTATGAGCTGAGAAAGTGAGAAGCAAACCAAAAATGGAACAAAGTTTGCCTTCAAAGTAAAAGTTGTGCCTCAGCGCTGCAGCCAACATGCTTCTATAGTGCAACTTT
The DNA here is from genome assembly GCA_034780415.1 of Cichlasoma orientale. Lineage (NCBI taxonomy): Eukaryota > Metazoa > Chordata > Actinopteri > Cichliformes > Cichlidae > Cichlasoma > Cichlasoma orientale. The sequence goes on along the minus strand of JAVDPK010001284.1, from coordinate 669,574 downwards.
TACTTTGAAGACCAATGTCTCCATCTCCTGTTTGTGTCGCACTTTTTTTTAAGATTTTACTGCTGCTCAGCTGGTAGTTAACACGTTTGCAGACAAACATGAAAAACCTTTCACAGTTTAACTACAGCTCAGAGTAGCTGGCCTGTGTTTGTAGACAAGTCCATCACTTCCATTCAAACTATGACCGCAGCAGTATGCTAGTGACTAAATCAATCACACGTTTTTGCCAACCGGTGGGGGAATACACGTTACCCCAGTGACCGGTGGTTGCCACGGGGTCACTGACAGGTCTGTCGGCCCGTGTGACTGCGGTATTAGCAATCATTTTCCCAGCAACTGCCATCAACCTCCAGCAACTACTCTCAACAGGTCAGGAAATATCATATTTCCCTCATGAATGGAGGTTGCTAGGTGGTCATGGACCAGTGTCTAGGCTTGTTTGAACGGGGCCTTATTCACTTGATCCTTGTCACCATCATTGTCACACGTCCAAAATGGCTCAGCGTCACGTGGTTAGTGGTCACGTGTCTGCAAAACCTCAATAGGACTGACTTGCTTTTGAACTCAAATTGCTCTTTGAGAAACTGTAGTTTTTGGCGCTTCCACGCTGGCTTAATTTTTCAGCCCCAGATAATGCTTGAAATGTCACCATGTTACCATGTGAATGGTCACTGATGGTATTTATTTAATGTTATCAGGAGAAAGACATTGTTTATTCATCAAACCAGTCGACTTTGGTCAATTAGCAACTTTAACATTTTGATAATGCACATAGGACAATGACAACAAAAGGTTTATGGTCTGTATGAAATAAATAGCAACTTTGCTCATTTACAGCTTGGCTGAAGAAAACAAAAACAAAAGGGTTAATCTTCATATTAAAAAGGTATACAGATGAGTTGTGATACTCATGAGCTCACTAATTCCTCAACAAAAATGCTCTCCTTTTTAAATAAAGCTTTTCAGTTTTAATATGTACCTTCAAGAGCCTGTTATAGTTAAATAAATAGAATGCTTTCCATTTTTAACATGCACATCCAATTTGCCTGGGGAAAGTATTTACACTTCACTGATTCCACTTGTCCACCAAATTCTCCGCTTTTTGTCTCCTCTAATCAGTTCTTTCGCTCATACATACACAAATGTACAGTCACTCTTGCAGACATGCTGCACCTATTTACTATTAACACAATATCTAAACCTATGGAAAGTGATCAAAATGCTAACGGTGAACATGGAAACCCATGTACTGTGAAGAAGAAACAGTCCAAACACCACATCTTAACTCGGGAGGGGGAGGGGCTTACAAAAAGTTTTTGTTTACAATTGATCATGCACTGTATAAATTCTTTGTGTTATTTGGTTTGAGGGTGTGTAATCAGTGGCTTCAATATCTACTTGTTTCCTTTAAGTGAACAAAGAAAAGAGTAATATCTCCTGTGACAAATAAGCAATCCTACCAAATAATCTCTAACAATATTTAAGTCTTTCCCCCAGGAATCGTCACTGTCCTACAATAAGTGGTTTTACTATCTTTTCAGTAAGCTTCCACACATAACCAGGGGCTACTGCAAGGAGGTGTTTCTTCTGTCGTGTCCACGTTAGCGTAGTCCTGGCCATCCACTGAGCTTCAGGTTGAGATGGGCAGTTTATTCTGCGCTAATGTTTGATTCCTCTTCTTGTTTTCATGACGCAAAATAAGAGTTCTGCATGGAGTAGAGGCGGTCGATGGGGTTCCCCACGCGGGCCTGCAAGGAGTTGACTTCCGACGACGCCATGAAGCAGTCACTGAGGCTGGTTAAAGACGTGTCACTGTCTATGTCATGGAATGCAGAATCATTACCTGCAGAGAGCGGATACGGAGATAGCCGTCAGGATTCAGAGGCAGAGGCGTCATTCAAAGAACACAACACCCTATTTCGACTATGAAATCAGTGCAATCTTGTATTTGAGATTTATAGCAGCGTTGGGAAATTATAATTACTAATAGTCCCTTTGAGAAACTGCTGTTGCGTGTCATCACAATTGTGAGAACTGTTTTGTTAGATATCATCAAAGCTCACTTTTTGCTGCGCTCACTGGGACAATTGCGGTCTGTGAGGGAGCATGTAAACAAGGGGCATCCTCCTAAAAGATCTGGTTAATAGCAACTGTTTACGCCTTTCATAAAACCTCAACATGTTATTTCTCTGGAGGGAATAGTTAACTTTATTACACTCTGGATCTTAATGATAGTGTTGCACAAAATGGGGACAGTGTTTTGAGACATATCTTTTAATGCCTTGCCAATATTGTTCTTTTCCCCAAACCAAAGGAGAGTGATGAGACTGGGGATTTGGTTCTTACTACCGAAGAGAACTAAATGGAGGCAAATTATAAGGAAGTTATGAACTTCAGGAAATGGTCCCTCTGGGACATGTTGAGGACATCACTCGAAAATGTGTTATTCCAGTTACATCCTGTGGACTAACGCTTGATTGACTGATTTTCTCTGGGGGGGCG
>JAVDPK010001284.1:649762-660862 GCA_034780415.1 Cichlasoma orientale | reverse complement strand
CGCGCGCGCCCGCCGGGCACCCCCCCCCCCCCCACCCCCCTCGCAAGCCTGAAAAAAAAAAAAAGGCTAGATCCTGCTCAACTGCAGCAACTACTAAACCCTGATGATCTCAATCAAGCCTTTGTTGGCGGTTTACGCCATTTTCTTTCATATCCACAATATGCGTCAGATATCATATCATGATTCACTGCCGGTTAGTGGGCCCGGTCTGTCCGTATCTCATCTTATCGTCTAATATCATGCCTCTGTGGCGCAACACTACCTCTATCACCATTTCCTAGACGACACTTCCATCTTCTTTTATGTCCTTTCAGGAAGATGTTTGCATTGTTTTATTGGTGACTGAGTGGCATTTAATTTGCCCTCTGTTGTTTAGAAGAAGCCACATTAAATGGAGCAAGAAGGCAGGGAGTGTGGTTGATCTTGTCCAGCCGTAAAGCTGGATTTATTAGTGGCCTCTTTGTTTGCCCTGGTCTGGAAGACAGCTGGCAACCGCCTATCTATTTGTGGTGAACATCTATTTCATTGTGCAAGGCAGGGAGGCAGTGAGAGGAGCAATTGACATCATCTGCTGGTTTGGGACGGGGATGAGAGATAGTGATGAATATAATGTGTAAATATGAGAAGAGGGGAAACCAAAGGGTGGTTTTGTTATGGTAATGGTGTTATAGGTACCGACTGAGTAGTGATACGGTGCGTGCGTGTGTGCGCGTGTGTTCACACATGTAAATGCATTTGTATGAACAGCTGTGTGCATGTTGGTAGCAAGTGCGGTTTTTGTTATTGTCTCTGCAGCTTTCTAAAATAATTGCTTCACTGCTGCTCATCAGATCACAATCAGGAGAGCTACATTTTATATCATCCTAATTACATCACAGCAATTAATAGGCTATTTTACTAGTTTCGAGATATCCATCCATCCATTCATCATAATGAAAATTACAACCTTGATCCGTAAGCCGAGGACAGTTAGAGCATCTTCTTTCCTTTATAAAAACAACAGAGATGTCAGCACAGGCACTATCTGGGTTCATCAAATCCTTTAATCTTTCATTTATTACAATAAGTTAAGAAGATTATTATTGAACTATGGAAAAACCTCTGGGATAATCCCTCTGATAAAGAAATTTTGGCATGTTTCTCAAACAAACATGGATCTTGTTTAAGTGACCTGCCAACCTGGATCTGCTTTCTAAAAAAAAAAAAAAAAACGAGCAAATAGAAAATATTAGAAAACACTTAAAAGAAAAATCTCACACTGAATTATTCCCACAAATAGGGAAGGGAGTATTAAGAGGCTAGTTTCTAGTTTTTAGAAAGATCTCCGCAGGCTGAGATCATGTAAAAGAGGTGATGAGTTTGTCAAGACAAGTTCCCAGCTCTAAGTCTGTTTAGCTAATGGTTGCCGGCTTAGGCTCAGAAAGAGCGCAGAAAGTTGAGGAAATGACTTATTAGCGCGGTTTTGATACGTCCAGGCTCCGCATTCACCTACGACCGCTCTCCACAATCTTCTCATCTAGATGAAAACATTCTCATTCAGCCCTCTTTCCTTTCTTCTTTCTCCTTTACCGAGTCTAATCTTGTAAGCCATTATTTTTCTATTTCCCCTCTCTGTCACTTTGCATTATTTTTGCTGCTGTAATTCCTATTCGTCCCTTCTGGAATCTTCCTGTCCTGCTTTGTCCTCGGGTCTAATCCGGACTTTCTGCCTGTTTTCAGTCCCCGGTCCCCATTCTCAGTGGGGTTCAGATGGAAAAGCCATGCATGACGCCCCTTCTATGGCAACCACACCTCCACAGGAAGGCAACGCCGACTTTTCGGATGGGCAGAGAAGGCCTTTGAGAAGCTGGCAGCAGAAGTAAATCCTTCTCTAAGGAACAAGGAGAATTAGCAGGGAGCAGTGGACTAGGGATTTAACCCTACCCCTCTCCTTTGAAAGGCACAGTCAGTCCCACTCCTGCGGCTAGCCACAATCAAACAGAGGAGGAGTGGGGAGGTGGCAGCGGAGAACACAAACTCCCTGAATGACACAAGCAGTGGATTGTGGAGGAGCCTAATCCCACTTTAATACCTTTCCAAGTTCAGCTGCTAAAGAATGCTCTTTAAAACAACACCACTGTGTGAGCAGTGAAGGTTGACCAGGGGGAGGCACGCCATTCAACCTCCCTAACATTACCTGATTAGTGGTTTGAGGACCAGGCCGCTGGGCCAGCATGCCAACAGGAGACAGAGAGGGAGATGTAAATGATTATTTTATATATAGAAAAACACACCAACAGGGGACACTTAACTGGAAACCTAACTGGAAAAGAGACACAGCTGCACAGATCTACGGGGATATTAAAGATATCAAAGAAAACGTAGGTGTGGCTGAAAGTCCGACCTGAAGTGATTTAAGTGATCAATTACCACTTTGTCTCTCTACTTGATCCCGGTGACCCATCACTTAAAGTCTTGTATCCACATAAAATCCACTTTCTGGACATTGAGCCGCTTTTGGTAACTTGACTCCCGGTGTTGCAGAGGCGTGCTAGTCTCGGTATAAAAAGACACCACAAAGGGGACCACCAGCACGACAATGCGCGTCTGAGCTCTTGCTTTTCCTCCTCCCACACCTGAGCGCACAGATCAAGTGATGAGACCCTCCTGTGTGGATCAATGGCCGCATCTCAAGCAGAGAGAACTGTCAATATTTACTCAGGCCTCCCCGGAACGGGACTCATAAATGAAAAGAAGAGGCCATCTCAGCACATACCTCTTTCCCAGAGGAATCATTACATCCCTCCTTTTAATCCTGTGTCCACATACCTGTAATCCCTTGTCTGTTCTTTTTTTTTTTTTTTTTTACATTATCTGTGCTTGTCTCTCCCTTTCTGCGACAGATTATCACACTGCTGAGGCTTGTAAGGCTGCAAACAAATGCACAAAATGCAACAACAACAGAGACTTAAAAAAAAAAGTATTATGAAGTGGACCAAGGCCAACAGAGACCGAGAGTAGCTTTGTCTGGTGAACACTCAAAATGAGGAAAAATGCAGCTGAGATACTCTTTTCTTTCTTTCTTTTTTGCTGGCACGTTGGAGAACTATGCACTCTCCCTTTGAACAGATTATAGGCAACTTAAAGTGTGACAACATCCTTAAGCTCTCACCACATGTTGCCAATGATTTCCCTTCTGCAGACATTACATTTAATGCTTTTGTTGCAGTGATAAGCATCAGGAGGACTGGATGGGATAAAAGGAACCCAGAAGAATAAAGGGGGCGGGCAGGATGAGTATGGAGCTGCTTATGGTGCTTGATAGTCATGCTACATTTAGCAACACGTGCAACAATCTCACCTACTCCCCTTTTTGCTATTGAACAACACTCTGAGAGACACCAGAAGAATTTAGAGAAGAACAGCCAGGGCTATTATGTCACCACATCCCTTCAAAGACAGAGGGGATGAGGATTATCCAGGCAGCAGCTGTAAGCTATTACTTTGAAGATGGGCTCTCGTGTTTGGGCAGGAAACCTGTGGCCATGCCAATCATGCAGAGGTGAGAGATGAGGCCTGCGAGGCAGGTCAGGCAAGGGCCCTCCGGGCAGGACGGAGAGAAATGCTTACTGGCTACATCTCAAATCAGTCATTTCCTGACTTCCAAGCACAGCTGATGAGCATATTTCCAGGACTCTTTACTTTCAAAGCAGAACAGTTCAGTTTAAAGTTTGGTGGTTATGCTCATACGCATTCTTTTGTTTTTCATTTACCAGCTAAATATATGAATAGAACCAATGTCAGGTTAGCCTACGTTAGCAGAAAGACTACAGCAAAAACTAGGACAAAACCCAGGACTATATAAAAGATGGCAGTAGCCATTGTGACCTCTCGCACCCAGATATACCTTTTATTGTCTATTTTACTCTAATGGGGTTTATAACATGCAAAACAAGCATCATGCTATATTAAAACACAGTTGTGACTAACAATTGAGACAATAGATTCATTGAAGAAGTGTTCCCTTAGGTCATAAATGAAGTAAGAAGTAAGAGTCCTTTTCTCATACTCTTCTACAGAATGAGACTTCTTTCTGAAAACAGTGGAGTTGCCCCCTGCTGGCAGCTAGAAAGAATGCAGCTATCCATTTATAACTTACGAACAATAATCATCAACATTTCAAGGAATACACACACGTACCACGTTTTTTAGTTTTATCTTGTCTGTTTTGATGCGTTAATGCTAAGCTACTGCAACAGCCCTCTATTTATATTTATATTATAATATTTATATGTGTCTTCTTGTGGATCTCATAGAATTTTCTCGACCAGACGCTCGCGTCTAATGAAAAGCTAATTTCTCCTTCATGTTTTCAGATTCAATTCCGCCCTGTCCCAAAAACAGTACGCTGATCCATCCCAGCAGAGATGTCCAAACCGTTGAGCAGCCACTTTTTGGCTTTTCACAAGAGACGCCTTAATACGGGATAATTGGTTTTTAGCAACGGTATCAAGAGCTTTGGCTTTGGCTCTAGAAGAAAACATTTGATCCCCAGATGTTTTGCTACATATGAAGGAAGCAAGGCGAACCTTTTCAACTTCGTCTCAGCGTCCTGAAAATTACTTTGCTATGTACAGTTATGCCGACCTCTGCATGCAGCATGACACACAAGCCTAAAAATAAACTGAATTCGGGTGATACAAGTGTTTGATTGCTTGCAGAGGGACTAATGATAAAAGCAGATTTCGAAAAGGGGGGTTTGCACTTTAATTCATTGTGTTTTTGTGTGCAAAGCAGCTAAGGTGTATTCATTCCTTCACCTCGATAAAGGAGCTTAAAACAAACTTTCAGCCTGTGTGAGCAGTAAAGTGTTAAAAAGTAGTAGTGATGATGCCGTCTGCATAAACAATCTCAGTGGCTGACCTTGTTTCATAGTATCAGCATTTCTCTTTGGAGCATAGATTCATGGAGAGTAATGAAGCCAAATAAAAAGTGCCATCCTTCTGCTCCCAAAGGCCAGCTCCAGTCAGCTCTAAAAGCTGCTTAATCACCATCCCGTGCTTACTACATTAGCATAATAATGGCCTTTAAATTGAGGCTCTTTGTTTTTTAATTAAACTCCCAGCAGGTAAAAGTAAAACACATTAACGGGAAATGTGTACACCACTAATGGCCCAAAGGTGCCTTCTTCATCACGTAGCTCTGGCCACAGGGTTCTGCTTGTTTCCCGCACTGAAGCGCAGCACCGGCTGCCTGCGAGCTCACAGGGGAGGAATGAGACAAGCTGATTGCACTTGGCATAGCAAAGATAATAGCAGAGAGGTGTTCGATGTGTTAGAGTATGCATATATGCACCTGCCCTACATCTCCGAGGGAGCGCGTGTGGTAATAGCTGCTGAACAGAGCTACACTAAATCTGTAAAAAGACAGATCTTACAGTGAGTCTGGAGTGAAATGTTTCCAGGATCATCTATCCCACATGTCCACTATTGAGAAAATAAATACGGCCACTTTATTTCTATGGCAGCATGAGCTCCTATGTGCTGGAATGCGCAGCTCCTCAGACGAGTCCCCCCCGGCTAGACGGACATCCCAGGCATATCTGTGCACGAGGCTATACTGCACAGCTGCAAAAAGAAATCCTAACCCTTAAGTCGTTATTCAAATGATCTCATTCCACGAGCTGTGCTTTTCACAGATTACGCAAATCCTGAAATACAGTTTAAAAGGAATGTGTTGTTTTGACTGACTGCCTCTAAACATGCACATCATGCATGGGTTTTCCTCATTTTAGACTATTCTCTATCTCAAAACAAATAATTCAGTTCAAGCTATATGAGATATGACATAATAAGCGCCGTGCATGTTCAAGCTCCGTCTTGCAGTTTACCCAGTACCTCTCTCATTTACACATATCTACTAATGGGTCACTAGGAAAACAGCGTGGAAATAATCCTCTGCTGCCACACAGGTAGAACAAAGCTCATGGAGTGAAAAGGACAGTGTATTGGGCAGCGGAGAAGGCTAAGTACACATCTAAATACGAGAGTAAGCAGGCAGGCACACACGATGCTGTTTGGACAGCTGGTCTTCCTGAGTATGTAAAACGAGCGCAACATCGCATTTAGGTTCAGTTTTTTAGAGCTCAGAACAAACAATATGGTCGCACGGCCTGAGTGACAGCGTCAGTGAAGAAATTATGACATTAAAGATTTTCCTGCTTTTTTTTTTTTTAATCTATTCCCGGTGTGGAGTTGATCCTTAAACAAAACGAAACAAAGCAGAGTGCAAATTAAAAGGCTTTCATGCAGTGGTTTGTTCCGTCTCGTGTGAGCGAGGCAGTTTGAGGAAGCCACCACGATAGATTTGACAGCTTTACGGCAAATCTGGACTGCTGCCGTTGAGACACCCGTAAAATCACCCGCACCTATCTTGTTTATATTTTAACAGCGCTGTTCGTCCGCCCCTTCGAGGCTAATCTGCATAAGGTGAAGCAGAGTATAGCGCTGATAAACAACTGCGAGTGGCTGCTGCTTCTGAGGGAGCGGGGAGAGGGATGGCGAGGAAGTGTAATGGCTATCAGATGTTACACAACTACAGTACAGTGGACTATAACCTCACAGAGTAATGCACCTTTTTTTTCCCCAAAAAAATAAATATATATATATAAATAAGAGTCAATGATAAAAGTCACTTATACAAGTCTTGCAGCAATGAAAACAGTTATGATCTCGTGTCCAGTAAAACAATATAGAGGCCTCAAAGATTAGACTAAATCATGATGTGAATAAGTACGAGAGGCTTGAAACAAAGTCTAAGACACTTTACTTTCCTTTTGTCAGAAAATAAATGGACTTGGCTTTCAGATTCAGAGCTGGACTGGTTAAAAAACAACATTTGGATTGGAGGGCTTTATAATTACTATTGACCCAGAGGTTCTGGGTCTAAGAAATAAAACAAACAGTAATATGAGGTGTTCAAAAGCAGAAGTCTGCAAATATGCAAAGACAGAGTCTGGTGGAGAGCATCACGCTTTGGCTTCTTTTCTCCGGCTCCTAATCTGTGGGCCTACACAATATTAAGACGGCTTTGGAGCCACTTGTGACCCAGCTGTGCACTAATGAAAAATTCCACAGCTCTGTGCAGAGGCCAGTGGAGCTTGACCCCTTTCCACCCTAAACCAAGCAATGTCCATCTTGAGGAGTTTACTAGGGCTCAAAGATACTGGATTAAAAGGTAGAAAAGCAGAAAGAGAGACAATCTGGGAGAGTCTGAAAAAAAAAAAAAGCCCTTGTGTGCTTCCCATCCTTTTCTTCCTTCAGTCTTTAGTATATTGGTGTGAAGTAAAGTGTTTGCCCAGGTTTTAATGGGCAGAGATGATCTGGAGATCATTGTGATTGAGGATGGTTGTATGAGGGGGTCTCTGTTTACTTATGAGAGATTCAGTCTAAGCCCAAAATTAGTTTGGAGGGAGAGAATGTGAGGCAGCTAGGAATTAGACGTTGTTCACAAGAACCGGATCCATGCGTTTGTGATCCTGCTGCCCTCGCTTCTCCGTCTCTGTGCCTCAACCAAGACAAAAGTCAGCACCATAGAAACAGAGCACCAAACATGAATGAGTCTGCTGACTGCACACGTATATACAGTGATAGCAATGATGTTAACTACTTAGACGGGTCAACAAGCAGTAAGAGTTTTCATAAGGAAGTATACGTTTTTGTCGTGTCTGTCTTTCATTATCTTTTCCTTCCCCACCCCCCCCCCCACTCCGTTGCATTTATTTATCTGAACTTAAATGTAATTTAAAGAACACCCAGATCAGCCACCCACCCACTCATCTGCTTCACTCGCTATCATGTGGCCACACAGATACAGACGTGCAGATAAGATCTAGGAAAAAAGCCAACAAATGCAGACAAAAAAAAAAAAAAAAATACAAAGTGAAAGGTGCAAGAAAGGGGTAGATGAAAATATGGATGCATGAATGTCATAGTTTCCTCATATTTCTAAGACTTCTTTAAAGGGTAGTCAGGGATTTTAATTACTGTATAACGTTATATACTAGATCAGAAAACTGTGCTGGCTGAAAGACCGCAGCAGAATAGATCAGCCGAGCAGGATCGATGGCAAGCACTTTACCGGTCAGCTCAAATTCTCATCAGAATGAATGATAACAATCCTCCTCTCCAGGAGCGTCCACATCACCGATGCTCTCAAATTGTCACATACTTTAAAAGATGAGCGCACTGTTCCTTGAGGGAATAGACTGCAGAGCTAAACGTGCAATGGGAGTGAGGTGGTGCAGGGGTGAGAGAAGATAACAAAAAAAAAAAGAAAAAGTAAATGAAAAATAAACATTGTTATTGAAAGACAGGATGCTCTAAGACCCGGGGGCTGCGGATTAGCATTCAGATTAGCATTCAAATAATATATTTGAATTTCTGATCAGCAATCCTCTTCAAAGAGCTAAATCCCAAGATTAGCAGGTGTTATGCTAAAAAGCTGTGTTTTTTTTTTCCCCTCTCCTCGTCGGGAACGTAGCTACACTAGCCAAACAAATATGTCTTTGAGTGTGAAGAGCTGGCATGGGTATGGTTGTAACCATGGCGACTGACTGGTAGTTAGGAGCCCTGGAGAAGGCTGCAGTGTTGGAATGTGTCAAACAGACAGAGGGGCGCACACACACTGCAGAGCAAACCAAAAACCTGCTGTTTCACTAAAGACCATCGGCTACATTAGTGAGACCACCTACAAATTCCAGGGAGATTTGGGTCGAGAGGGAAAGAAAGGTCATTTTGCATCATCATAATTTTTTTTTTTAATACATTCTTTTCCAATTGGTTTGATTTAAGGGCGCCCGGCCCGGCCAAGGGAGTCAGATATAAAAGTGATGAATTTATATTCGACTGGTGTCCGCATAAAGATGAATTAAAGCAAAATCTGCTGCCCTTTTTACCGATCATGTGTCGCTTGTGACCTAATAAAATGAAAATGTTCTAAAGTATATCAAGCAGCGCAAATTTACCGCAGTTTATGCGATATTTTAAGCTACGTTCATATTAATTTCTGAATCTCTGCAGAGTTGATGTAATTTAATTCTTGCATAAAAAAAATGTTTTACATTTGTATAGATTGAAAATAGATTGAAACGCCCACTGCACGGCTCCCGTGAAAGCACTTTATTTGCTCAACGCACACTCCATATACTGAAACGCATGTGGCTTATTTCACCTAATGTTCATCAGTGAAGTAGGTGAGATATGTGTTCAAATTCATATTAGGTAAGCCTATCCAAATTCCATACTGTACGCAAGGTGCAATTTTATTATAATTTTTGCCAGTGCATGTAAAATGTGAGCGTCAGCTACATAAGAGGAGCGGAGGAATGTGACTAAATTCATTGGGATGAAATTTGAGCTGCAGTTCAGTGAGGAAAATTGTGCTTTTCATACAATACATATCTCATTTTTAAGGTGAAAACTGTAAATTCATAATTTATGAATACAAAAACATATCAGGACACTGTATAATATATCATATTGCTATTATTTCATCGACTACAGTAAAAGGATAACAAATGAATAGAATATATAAGTGCAGTCTCAGAACTTTTAGGACCCTTTCAGTGAAGGACTAATGGTGCATGTTGATACTGGAGAATTCTAATTTTACTCATTTAAAGGGTTTGATTTCCTTCACCAACAGCCATAAAATTAGCCAGTTTACAGGAAAATATTGCAGCGGCAAAGTATCATCTATATCTCTGATGCTACTTTGAGATTTAGTCCTTATAAAAATCTGGTTTCTATATATAGCTGTATGCCATCCAAGCGTATTAGTCACTGCGCTGTTTTTTTACCTCCACCTTCCAAGCAAGATACAAATGACTCTAAAAGAACAATATAGGAATTGTCTGTACAGGCTACAACATGCGTTGTGTATGTGGGTGTTTGTGTGCTTAATCTTGAAAGGGAAATTCTCGCTCCATTGTAGCAGCTAATGTTACTGTGAAACTATTTTGTTCTTGACTTAAAGTACTCAAGCATGCATTTTGCCCCGGGAGGTCTGGCAGAGGAGTTGTCTGATGCCCTTGCTGCCTCTTTCTTTCTACTTTCCTCTGTTTTTCCCACACACACACACACACGCACACACACAACAAACATTTCACTGTCATGTGGTTGGTGGAGTGTAAAATCTCAGCTCTCCAGCTGGAAGAGAACCGGTTCGACAAAATTCCCTTTTTTCCACGTGGAGCCTCTAAGGCACAGAATGGAAGGGCGAAGCATGGCACTGCACATCTGGTCGCTCCCCAAACCAACTGACAGTGTATCTGCATGGCCCTGCGGGCGCTTACCTCGAGTCAACTCAGTGGCCTTACCGCAGCCTTTTAGTGACTGCATTATGACCCCTAATAGAGCACTGACATGGTTTATTTTCCCTTTCCTTTGGCTCTGGACTCAATAAATTGACATTGCATTGTGCTAAAGCGCACAGTGATACAGATGCCTCGACACAGATGATTCATGCATATAAGGCCCACTTAAACAGCTTGATACGAATTCTCAAGAGAGTATGATGTGCAGCAGCTGTAGTTATGCATATTTGGCTACGAACAAGGCCCATCTCACTGGTGCCCCAGCCACTCATTGTACACCCAATTCGACTGATATGGATCCTTATTTGTCTTCAGAAGCGATGACAATGTCTCCCGCGACTGTGACACCCGTGTTCAGCCCTCTCAGCATGGAAAAAGGTTTGTATTCACCAACCAATTTTACACTCTCTTTAGGTCCAGGAGCGTCTTTGTGTGCCGGGGAGCAGCCCATTCTCCGTGGCTGTCAGAAAAAAGCAGCTGTTTCTATAATGCTGTGGCAGCACTTTATGTTGCAGAATGATAAATGAAGGGGAAGAGGCAGAACTGAGGTGCAGCTGAAGCATGCAGAAACAATGGCAGAGGAAGACCCATGCACTACATGGATATGCTCTATGCCTTTCTCTTTCAGCCTCTACCTCACTCTTGCTTACCCACGCTCTCTCTCTGTGGGTTAGACTCCTCGAGCTCAGCAATAGCCAGAGGTTATGAGAGCGTGTTGGGGGGGGGGGGGGGGGGGGGGAAAAAAA
>JAVDPK010001284.1:628399-649662 GCA_034780415.1 Cichlasoma orientale | reverse complement strand
CCCCCCCCCCCCCCCCCCCCCCCCAACAGACTGACATGTCCCACCAGTCCCTGTGCAGACCCAGGGGAGTGAGAGGTCGCGGTCGCTGTCCCACCGGGACCTGTCGCTCCTCTGTCCTCAAGGCAGTCATCTTCCTTTTCCGCCACCAACCTAATGACAGAGCCCCGAGGCCTCATCACTCCACCTTCACCCCCCCAGTATCTCCTCCCAGCTCCACACTTCTCTCAGTCTCCCTGTTGTCCTACCCAGGTGCCTGTCAGAGGGTGCCTGCTCGGCGACTGGTGTAGCTGTCCACATAAAGGAGATCCACCCCTGCCCCCCCTTCCTTCTCCCCATGGCCCCGGGCTCAGCCTTTCATTTTGAAGTGGCGCGGGCCAGCTCTGCACCAGCCTGGGCCCTCGGCCTGCAGCCTGCACCATTGTTTGGCCTCAGAGAAAGACTATTATTTCAACTCAATTTACTGTGAGTAAACACTGAGTGATAAGGCCCCCTGTCCTATCCTTCACACTCGCACGCACACACACACACACACACACACACACACACACTCTTTTCTGATCCCTCCCTCCCTGACCGTGGGCTGTAATATACGCCGCCAACAAATCACTGCTCTCAGCCCATTGCTATCACCGGCTTTAGAATGGAGCTTACTAATTCACTTTCCAACACAGATCAGAGGACAGGCCTCATGTGTTTCAGAATATGGCTCCACCACTGAGTGGCATTTAAAGGGCTTGTGGCCCTATGGTGGACTGTTATAAATTTTAAGTAACACCATTCTCACATCCTTAAGATACCATTCACATGCTAAACCTGTGCTAATCTGATTTGAATATGCAAAGATATCAACTGGGAAACAGCGCCGCGACACTTTATTAAAAGAGAGCGTTTTAATCATTTTTCACATCAGCAATATGAAAGACGAGCCGTGTGATGTATGGCTCGTCGGAATAATCGTGATGGTAGCTTTTTGTGTTTCCTAGACAATGGATGCAGAGCGACTCACAGCTGCAGGAATGAGGCGCTGTGGCCAAGTTAACAATATTAGCCCCCGCATGCAGCCAAAGCAGCAGCCTTGACTAAAGGTAAAATTCTTCACAGATAAATGTGATGCTAGAGTGATTTTTTTCCCCCGGTCTGTTGTGCCTCTTTTGCTTTAAACTAAGGGGAAAAAAGCCTTGCAAAAGAGCCTCGTTCTGTTTTTCATTGTTTCACCACAGAAAAGCCCTCAGTCCCTCTTCTGAGTGAGGAACTGTACTATGTCTTAATTATACGGAATTATCAGCCAGCTTTAAATAGCAGTCGTTTGCACTGTCTCCGCCTTATGTGGCTAATACAATTATTGGGAGCCTACTTTATCTTAGGCAGAAAGAGGCTGACACAGTAGCACAACCTAATGTGATAAAAGCTTAGCATATCACGGCTTGATTCGAGGATTTTAAAGGTAAGTGTTTATGACAAGGTAATAATGCTTCATGCAAAAGGCTGGCCTGTAAATTGGTTAGTTAGGGCATGATGGATGAGGGGGAGCCTAACCTTATTTCCAATAGAGCCTCTTGATTTCTAGAGCTGAGGATAATGAATTTGATTTAATTACACCATCCCCTCATCTAATTAAGAGTGGGAGAAATCTGACCCTGTGTGTAGTCTTAAAACAGACACGACTTTGAACCATATGGACATATCTGAGCAAAGGTTGCAAACGAACAATTTTGAGCTGAAAGAATGCTTCTATAAAGAGACATCGCATTAGTCGTGATTCCGATTTATCCATCGTGCATTTCATGAAATAAGTAAACTTAATGAATGAATTTAAAAAAAAAAAAATATTGTGTGAAATAAAAACAAACTACCAGCCCGTTAAGAATTGAAATGAGAAGATAGGACTGGGGATCAGGCAACAGCTATAAATGCCCAATTAAAGTAGTGATTCATCATCAGATTATTAATGAAGCTTGTGAGGGTCCTCTGCAGTATTGGTAATGGGCTGGTTGGCCTATCTCCCCCTAAACCCTTTGGGTAGACCTGCTCCTTACACTGCCAAGGTAATCTCTTTAAAGGCCAAGGAGATCCAGCCCACCATTCCCCCAAAGGCACCCTTGTGACGCTCCCACCGCCTTCTATACTCTGTGCTTCACCTCACAAGCTTGACAACTCTCATTATGGCTCCAACTTTTCTAGGCTTCACCTCGGAGAAACAAACTCTCTCAACTTGATCATTCTGACAGCCCTGGTTGTTGTATTTGTCATCCCGCGACTAACTGGAAGTGCTCGCAAGAGCCGAGGATCTGAGGAGAAATGATGTAGAGTCTGTCTCGTCCAGAGCCGGATTTCCAAAGTCAGTTCTTATTTTCTTGAGGCTCTCGCGGTGACGATAGGTGTGGGCAGCTAAAATATCTTAAATCAGCCATTATTAGTGCCTACAGGACGCTGGAAAACCTTACAGCACTTATCATTGGCAATATATCACCCAGTGCTCAATTGTAGGCTGAAGAACCAGCTCACCGTATACAACACCATAGATACTTAGGTAGCCAACACTACAGATCCAATTACCTGTAATACACACTTCAGTTTATCTCACTCCCAGTCATTATCTAAATTGCCAACATATTATTAGGGTACCTGCTTGAGAAGTGTGTGTGTGTGTGTTTCCTTTTGTCTCCTAATAGAGCCCAAAGGGAGTGTTGTTTTGCAAGTAACCCTCTGCAGGCTGTAAAAGAATGGGTTTTTATAACCGTTGTCCAAAACAAAGGCACGCAGGAAACACTTCACCATTATGCACCGGCCACAAACGTATCTGTCACGACATGATGAGTAGTAGAATCAGGAGATTAATTACGTGATTGTAGAGAAAGGAGCCTGGCCCTCAGTCAGAGCGGTCCCTCATTACATTACCTCGTCCTCCAGAGGAGCCCAATTGACTTTGGAGGCAGACAGCTCCTCCACAGAGGATCTACACTGATTGAGAACCGTGGCAACTATCAACAGTTGATATTTGCATGGCCTCTGAAGTTGCGCCGAGCCAGCAGGTCGCAATCAAATCGCTGAGGTTAAAACCGTGTTTTGGTGCTGATGTGGGAGTCAGTTGATGAAAATCGCTGGAATAAAATTTAGTAGCTATTTAACATTAAAGGTTTTGAGTCTAAGTGAACTCAGAAGACGCAAATACATCAAAAACCATGGAGCAGTTTCATTGTGTGTGTGTGTGTGTGTGTGTGTGCGCGCGCACATTGCTTTTGACCACCAACATTCCTTTCATGATCACAGATATTAATAAAATAACACTCTCAGAGCAGAGAACCTCCAACTTCAATAATATCGTGGGCGGTTTTTGCCATTCATTTTCCAGTTAGTGGAAACACCCTCCTTTCTTTGCTTAACAGTCACTATGTTTTGTTCACTATGCTGGCACTTATTTAATGAGCAGACCAGCGCCGAGACTGTCACAAGCCCACAAAGGGACAGCTGAAAGCCAATCGCACTTCACATCATTCAAATCAAGCCCATGCAAGTGAGATGTACTCTTGACACTGGCCGCTCCTCCGAGAGCCATATATGCAATTGCAGAATAGCTGCGGCTGAAAATGTCTCATCCATAGGGACGCTCACAAGCAATAACGCACTATATGAGAGACAGACAGCTAGATTGAATAGAGAGACAGCTAGACAGGCAGAGATCAAGTCCAATCCTGCTCCTGTCATCTGGCTGTGCATTCACAGGTCAGGCTTAGTTAATCTAATTCCTGGGCTTTCCCACAAAAAAAAACGAAAAAAAAAAAACCAAGTGCCACTCAGGAGAAGTGTCAGGGAGAGAGAGAGAGAAATAAAGGGAAGGGTTGTGAAGTGGCTGTGGAGAGGGCTGTTGGTGGCGGTGGTGGTGGGCTTGAATAATTATGAATCAGGGAGCTTAACCTTCTGGGGAGTTAATTTGAAGAGCACTGGGGATAGGGGAGTGAGACTCTTTATTTCCCTGGGGTGCCCCTAATGCCATTGTGAGGGAATGGAGAGATCAGGACACGCGGCAATATCGTGTCTGTTAGCCACCATATGACGAGCTGACCCCAGCGCCGTGCTCACAATCACACCTGCCGTCATCAGGGCTAATTTGTTAAACATATCAATAGCGCTCTGCCGGCCTTTTCTCTGCCGCATCGAGCCGCACCGACCCCTTGATTTCACTCCCTCCTCCCGTCCGCCGACAGACACATTAAATCATTTGCGATCTCCTGGCTGTACATTTTTTAAGTGAATAGGGGGGGAAAGAAAGTCTGAAGATTAAAGCACAAATTAATAAATCAACTTTGCATCTATTGGCAATCTTCCAGCAGTTTGACAACAATCTGCAGCTATAGTACACCTACTAAAACTCTCTTTAAATCCATGACCTTTTTTTTTTTTTTTGCCTTCACCAGCCAGCCCTAATGCACAGTAGGCAGGGAGAGACACAAACTAAAGAAGGAGGGAAGACAAAGAGAGGATAGAGACACAAACCGAAGGTTAGATAAATCACAGCGTGAAGAAATGATACTTTGCAGCCCTTGGCTCTGTGAGCTGGAATTCTTTTATTTGGAGTGGGGGCCTCTGTCCCAGGCTCTCACCGGGAGAGTCTCCTGTCATGTTTGCAAGCATGGAGGTTGAGAGATTGGCTGACTAGCTAGCTGGCAGAAAGACCCCGTTGTGTGGCTATGGCAGCAGCAGCAGCAGCCTATGGCAGCACAGACGCCGACATCTGGATCCTGTTTGCTAGGAGCACACTCAGACAGGCCTGACTCTGCCAAGGGGAATCTCAGCCCTTTGATTTCTACTCCCATGGCCTGCTCTAATTGTCATCCCTCATTATTTAGTCAAAGGTGGAGGATGAATCATAAACTATTACAGAGAAATGACACTTTCTGCTCTGAGAGAAACCCTCCTTAGTCTCACTCCCTGTCTCATCTGAGCTGATAAGGACAATGAATTCTATACACGGCTGGAGTACAAACATCTCTCATGTGCACTCGTGTCATTAAGATTTGGCTTAAAGGGTCCATGTTCCTCTGAAACCACAAGTAACGCAAGTGGGGAAGTGCAAAAATTGCAACAGATTTGATGACAATTCTCAGTTTTCTGTGTGTGTGTGTGTGTGTGTGTGTGTGGTGGGGTCGGATTTTTGCTTAGTAACTTCTTTTCAAAATAAAAGTCTGTGCAATTGGAATTCTACAGATAAAAGCATCGTGTTTCTGTTGGTATATAAACGCTGTGCATTAAGTTTCAACCAGATCATTTATCAGTGATCAGAAATGCTGACAGTTTGTAGCTAACAGTGACAGAATTATAGCAGAGTGCGTTCGTGCTGCCTGCAGAAAAAAAAAATGTAAATATGGAATTTGTAAAAAATCGAGAAAACAAAAATCTGATAGCTTGAAGCGACAGCAAGAATCACACTTGGCCAAAAATAACAGCTTTCTAATCCGATAAAACAATTTTAAAACACGTTTCTTTTTGAGACGCCGCTGTCTGAAATCAGATCAGGGCAGAGTGAATACTGTATAACAAATATATAATAGTCTGATGTGCGGTTGCTTTAATCACAGGAACAGCTGAGTGTAGCTAATAATCTGGCTGGTAATGACAGCTATATGTGTCTGTGTACAGCACCGGGCCAAGTGAGAACACGTTTTGTTGATCTAAAATGAATGATAGAGGGAGAGCTTCCTTTGATATTTCTCGTGTTTGTTTTGGAAACTCAGTGATGTGTGACTGTGTCCCATGCTTAAGTGTGTTTGACTGTAAGATGTGCCCTGTTCATTACCCCTGAAGTGGAATGTGTCTTTTGCTTTCTATGACACGTAACGGCGTCTGTTTGTCAATCAGCAGCTTGAGAAGCGCTGTGATGACTGATTATTCAATTCTTTTCGGGGACATTTTTGAGGCGGATGTCATTTCAAATGTGAAAAGCAGAGGAAGTGAAGTGCTGCCAATGCTTTCTCTTTACTCTACATTTGCAGGAATTCTGAATGGGAGAGATGCATATCATCCACCTTCTCTCTTACACTGCTTACACCGAGTCGTCTTCTTTTCTTTTCTTTTCTTTTTTTTTTTTTGAGCCCATCATTCACTCACCATTCACTCACAAGCAGCTAGATGAGCAATTTCTCCTGAACGTTAAGCCTGCTATCAGATTAAGTAGTCTCTGATTTCAGCGCTAATTGTGCACGTCCACTTAAGGAGCTGACAGGCTGGCGAATGAGGAGGCTTGCAGGCCTCTGCAGCACGACACTCATCCATCACAGCCTAACCGATTGCATCCCTCTGAAGGCTCAACACGGTAACACCATTAGCTCTACTGCTGGGCATCTAACTAGCACATCACTCACACGGCTACATGCTAACAGCATTACAGCTAATGCTGCCCCTCTAACTAACACATCCGTCATAGGCCTAGAAATCCTAGGGCTCTGCAGAAAGCCGCGGAACCACACTGTCTCTCGGAGACAATCACCCACATTATTTTGCCTCTGTTAGTTTTGCTGCTCTGTGGCTAATACCCTCATTTGTCTCTGAAGATGCTGAATGCCACCAAAAGAAAGTTGTTTTGATCCTGTTTCATTCTGCCCACAACAGATCCAGGCATACGGTTGGAATATGCAAAGGCTCTGTGAAGGGACCCATTCAAATGTGATTATGATTTCATATTTCACACAGACAGTACACCACTAGGATGATTTTTAATTAGGACCAGAATCTGTAAAAAGAATGGGGCACGGAGACAATAAAATGAGGAATGCATTCATCCATGGGATGATTCTCTAGCTTTATTTAAGATCTGTGCCAATGTGCTAACAGCATTAATGAAGTTATAAAGAATTATGAGGGGAAATCAAATTTGCCTCGCCACTTGAGCGCCACTAAAATGCCAAACAATAAACTACCAGATTGCAAATTAGATCAGTAAAAATATCAAACACATTGCGGTGGAGGAAAATCCATAATTGCATTTAGTGCCTGGCCTCTCCTGGGGGAAGAGACACTAAAGATCATCAGCAGGCTACACGGGAGCCGCTATTGACAGAGCGGTAAAAATCGACAGGCTAACTAAATAAACACTCCAGGCTCCATTAAATATTCAAAGGCTGAGATTTGACAGTCTAGCGTGCCTGCCTCTACCCGTTGCCTCCACTGGCTTTTCTCTGCAGCACATCTTCTCCCTGTCTCCCTTTCCTCCTGCACAGCCCCCTTTCCTCTTCCCCCCCTCCTCTCCACTGTGACTCCTGACAGCAATAAATGATGCGGTGCCTGAGGGCGCTGCTCCAGTGGGAGACCTGGGAGGATAGAGCAGGAGAGCAAAAGAAATAAAGGGGAGACAGCCTATGACCAATGGCCATTAACCAAGAACTGAGACAGGGCCCTATGACATCCACTGACACCCCACCCCCTCGACACACTCTCATTCTCCCCCGGCAGACCCACATGCGCACATACACTGTTACAAACCTGATACACCGCAGCCTCTTCTCTCCATTTTGTTGTTTATGTTCTGGTAACACAAAGACAGCTGAGCCACAAAGCTCTGTTTATACAGAGCAATAGAAAGGTGGTTTCCTCTTTCAATCTGCGAACTTAATCATAATCAAACAGTTTATCCTGTGTGTTTGAAACAGAACTGGCACCTAAAAGGATGTGAAAAACCCCTCCAATCATACACTGTCTAAACTCCTGCAGCCTCCTGACAAGATCATATGCGTTCATCTGCTGTGGCGAGCTGAGCGAGGTTATGCAAATGAGAGATGACAGTGTTATTGTGTGCAGAATATCAATGGAGTAATTACTGTTCCATGTCGGGCTATTGGCCCTCCGCTGCCGCGCCTAGCCAGCTCGCTTCATTTCTCAGCCGCCCTCTCAGGGGAGAGATGAGCGCTGTGCTCTGGAGAGCAGAGCTAATAATGGCAGCTCGGATACAGGCAGGGCTTAGACAAGCCCTCGGGTCCTGAGCCGCAGTGTGCTAAACGTTGCAGGGGTCTCGGGAGAGCCCCCCGGCAAAGATGAAATGATTAAAAAACCACCCAGCCTGACTGACAAGCTGACCAACCACCTATAACTCTTTGTGTGGCGAGTCCAACCATTACCACTCGCTTCAATCATAACAGCAGGTGATCTTTTTTGGACATCAGCTGGCTACCTGACAATGATTCTTAGCAGAGAGATTTAGAGAAGGAGGAAAAAAAAGGCAATATTGGCAGATGAGTAAGAGAGTAAATGTTCCAAGGCAGTGACGCGCCGCACACGGTGACACACACAACAAGTTTCACCACGGATTGAAGGGATTTGTAAACGAAAAAAAAAAAAGTGATAGGGATAGGTAAATATAAAATCATCCTCTGAGTACTTTGCTTCACTGACAGTGTCTGTAAGATCATAATCATCTGGTCTGGATTCTCTTTAGTGTCTTGGCAGCTTTCCAATGAGCAAGCTCCTCTGGCATGTAAAGTGTCATCAAATTTAAAGCTCAAATTTGCTGGGGTGTTTAACAAAGCCCTCTCCTCGGTGCGTGAAAGCGCCTGTAACATGTCAGCTTTATCATCTTTTACATGTGAGGGATTGTCTAATAAATAAAAATTCTGAGAGGCCACAAGTTCACCTGACGGAGTGAAGGCAACGCTAAGAGAAACTTAGAAAAAAACACACACACACACACACACACACACACACAAAAAATAAAAAAAACACAAAGGCTGGTACAGACCCCGGAGCTGTGAATTATCATACCAAGCAAGAGGAATGTTTCTCCCACACGCACCTCAGCGAAGCTGCAACCTAATCACTTTTTTTTCTGAAAGCGAGAGAGTAGAGGAGTGGAAATCTACAATTGTGAGAGTGCGACCTGTTCAGAATTTAGCGAAAGTACATTTTTAGACATCGGACTGATTGGCAGCTGCAGTTTTGGTTCCTGAAATTGAATTTCACGACTGAAAATGATTTTTTTTTTCCTTGCTACACATTTTATTCTGGTGTTCCATTTATAAAAAACTGGTAAGTGCCATCATATCAAACTAGTTAAGGTTACTCAAGCTGTGCTGATATTAATTGGATATATTACAGGGACAGGATTGCAGTTACTTTAAGTCAAAGGGTGGATCCTAATAAAATATTTATAATAAAAAATGATGACTGAAGCTTAAACCTCCTTGTCCTACTTTTCCACATTAATAATAATTATACAATCCCTACAGCCCCTATAGCTTTATTATTTGAACCTAAACACCACATAAAATCTTGGAATAATGCAACTTCCTGCACCTTCTAATGCTTGTGTCATGATCTGGGGTATGTGCATACAAAACACATACCCCAGATCATGAGGTTCATGTGCTGCACTTGTACCTTCACACCATTCATTTCCAGGTCAGGTGCACCTCTAGCCATGTCCAGACACCTCATACATCTTGCAGGCAAGGACCAGCTTATCTCCATACTTATCTCCCCCGTAATAATTCCCACTTAAAGCTACAGCCGCGAGCAAATGACTCGGCAGGATGGGAATGGCAGGCCCGGGTGGTACACCACTCCCATTCCTTCAAGAGTCTGACAGGTTTCAGTGAGGCAGAAGCTACCAAGGGAAACACAAATAAAGACGTGCCCATGGCCACTGCAGCAAGTCCTCGCAAAGCAGCCAAACTCCCAAACCTGGCTTGAATCTGAGCACGTAAGAAAAAAACAAAACAAAAAAAAAACTGTGATTTAACTCCCTATAGGTCTAAAAAAAAAGTGATATTTATTTACTTTTACTTTACCCTAAGTATAATCTGGCACTAAAGCGTGGGCCGAGGTGGGGGATTCAAGGGAAGAAATCCAGCTAAAACAGTCGGCCCAATCAGCCATTCCCCGTCGATGAAAGAAAGAGCCAGAGCCCGAGCTGAGTCACACACAAGCTTCTTGTCTGACGGTCTTCCTCGTAAGACGGGCTGAGGGCTGCTGAGCGTTTCCCCCCAACATACCCAAAAAGTCACAGAGATTGAAAAAGTCAAACACAGTTTTCATCCAATCAGTGTCTCATTTCACTCCCGGGCAAGAAGAAGAAAATAACTCAGCAGCAATACGAATCGCCCCCGAAAAGATCTCGTGTATATTTGTGGTGTGAAATCTCAAATGCTTTCCTCTCTTCCACACTACAATTGTTCCTATACTCGAGTGGCCTCTTTTTTTTTTGGGGGGGGGGGGGGGGCAATTGGAATTGGAGACTGTTTTTCACAGCAATAAAGAAGAGACTAATAGAAATTTGCCTCTCCCTGACATGGTTTCTAGATGTTATAAATCTGATTGGATGACTAGTCGACTGTTTTGTTTATCGTTCTTGTTTCTTTGCTTAACGTCCTTCCAGCAAAGCTTTGATCCTCCTAACCTTATGGATCCTCACCATAAACACTTACCTCCTGAAGACGTTTTTATCACGCCGAGGCTCGATGCCAGGCCTCTGCGCGGAAGTACAACAACAGATAAACTTGACAGTTACCAGCGAGGGCAAAGAGGACAACAGAGTCTCTGAGTGAAATGTTTTAAAACTCCTCCGTCACCCTCTGGTTTTTGGTGATAGGTTTGGATTCTTGTGGGCTGTAGATTTGGCATTAAAAGATATCGTGCGTGTTTAAAAAAAAAAAAATCTATTCCACTATTTAAACATGGGAGTATCTCTATAGTTAGAGAAATCACCACAAAACCTCTTGTTTTAGATCGCAAATTACAACTCTGATGTCATTCTAGACCGTCAGCACATCCCATTACTCCGTATCTGACCAAGAAAATCAAAATATGTGCCATTTTTGGTAAGATGCAGATTTTGTTTTTGGAAATGGTTTTTAAAAGCACAAACGCACGCACACAGCCGCGCACTTGAACCCTGCGTGTCTGCGCATACACACAAACCACGCGTGAACACGCATTGATGTCTCTGTGAACAGGAGACCACAGGAATTGTTTATCGCTGCGGATCAGAGCGACTAATCAAAAGCAGGCTCTTTCTTCTTGAACCTGTGCGAGGTCGAGATGTTTCCTCATCCCACACTGAGACACGCATGTCTCGGTGCCACGGTGTGACCTTCCCCACTCTTCCTCCTTCACGGTGCCTCGCTGGGTCCCAGCGTCTAACCCAGAGGGTCATTCTGCAATGCCCCGCTATGACAGCGACTCTACGTGCTGTGTGGAGGCGCGCTTTACTCAAGACAAATGTTCCCTTTCGCTCTGGTTTATTCATCCCACCTTTATTCCTAATAATTAGCAGATAATGCATATTTTTTTCCACTCTTCTCTCTTAACCATGAGTTCATGCTATATCGAAAATGCAAACAAATAATTATGGTTTAAAAAAAAAAAAAAAAAGAACAACCAGAGAGAAGGGAAATGCGATTACTCGGCAACGTAAGAGTTTCCATTAGCATTTGCCAAAGTACCATTAAATGTTATGGGCACATCAAGGCCCACAGAGCATGTTGGTCAGCACAGTGGGAGTATGACATCTTACACTGTGCAGGGCCTCATTCTGGACCATGCAGACAGCTTCAAAAGAATTTAACTGTCAAGACAAACAGTCTGTAGGCTGAAACCACACAGCAAAAAAGCACCACTCACAACGAGATAAATGTTGAACCGGGTTACCCTCGGGGAAAACATGGTGCTCGACGTATCGTAGTCGGCCGCGCAACATCTCTTTGATATAAACAACAAACAAGCTGATCATAATATCCGAGTGAGGCCAAATGCTGTTAACAGACAGGAACAAGCTGACTGCTACAGAAATAACAACGCAGAGCCAAGCCACTGTGATGGAAGTGATAGAGCTCTGTTGCCCATGAGGGATGTTTCAAAGGCACTCGAACGCTTGTCAGTGCAGTTTATTACTTCCTTGAAATATCTGTGAAAGAGAAACCATTGAGCAAAAGAAAACTGTTTAAGAGCTGAGAGTGTAAATCTCTTTTAATGCTCCTGATCCCTGCGTTAGTGCCGCTTCCAGAAACCACTCACTGCTTCTCCTTCCCTACGGTTCCCTCATTACGCATCGTCTAGGAGAAATGGCTACCTCTTCACTTCACCTTCTCAAATATTGCAAACTATAAGCAGTTTTCTAAGTTATAACTGCAGGGGCTGTGTCTGCCAAGAGTCTGTCGCTTGTGCTTCGGGTTTTTTTTTTTTCTCCCCTCTTTAGTTCTGTGGCTGTTGGTTAAGAGAAGTCATACCACAAAGCCAAAGTTGTGACATACAGAGGCATGCTGTTGTAGAATAGATATTTTGATACCGCAAGAAGCTCTTAGAGCAGATTCAAATTCTTCTGAATGGCTAACAGTCTGAGTGAGCGCTGTTCAAGGAATCCTCATTTTGTAAAAGAAGTAAATGTATGTTTTGCTTTGTTTTTACTGCGTGTTTTCTTGCAGTGTGGATAGACTTTGACACGAGCCTTGAAGCTCTCCATCTCTGCCCCAGGTTAGGTTAGTTCCTGGTGGGATGTTTTTGTGTGGAGAGGCCACCTCTCTTTCTTATCTTCCTGTCATCTCTGTGGGACGGCAGGGCACGACTCCTTCTCTGGCTCCAGAACCGCAGGCTTCCCCTGGACACCAAACCACCGCTCCCCGCTAGATGTACTCTTTGAGAGGGTGATTGTTTAGGGTGTGTCAGAGCTTATTAATGCCAGAATGTGTGAAAAAAACAGAGCTGGGTGAAACAGCATTTGCAAAATACTTCTTTTATGGGTTGTTTCGCTGGTTTTAAGTGCCAGCAGAGCTAGGTTTACCACATAAAGCAGAGCAGGCGGCCAGAATTTGGACAATCAAGGGGAAGTATGTGAAGGTTAATTCGGCCTGCTCGTGACCGAGGGCTTACCTAACGCCATCTCTGTGTTTGTTATTTGGTTAACCTCATCCCACTGATATTTAAAGCTGGATAACGTAAATGGCATGAAAGCAAATTCACACAGCGATTCTGACTTTTGGATTGAAGTCAGCGCTTGTGTGCGTAAACACTGTTTCTACCACAAAGCAGTGGTTACGACTGCTTTTCTGTTCCACTCACACAGTCCTGTTAGATGAACTTTGAGCTGAACCTGCCGTCTTCTAAATATGTTCATTTGAATTACCTTTAAACTAGATACATGTATAAACAATTTATGCACAAGAGCATGAAACAGTGGCTATTTTTTTTCTTGAACTGGCAAATTTGTTAAACTTGCATTTGTGCTATGCCACATAGAGAAGGTGGTCATTTTAGCAATTTCATTTTCACTTTTACTAGTATTTACTGGCCATTTTTCCACGTTAGCTCACTATTTCAAATTTGCATCCATTCGCTTAAGCTAACTTTTAAATGACGTATTCATACCTTTGAACCATTTGTGCAAAGGGAATACAGCGACATTGAAAGGAAGAAAATCACAAAGCTAAAAATCATTGGGTTTTTTTTAAAACATGTGATGCAGCATAGAAAAGCTGGCCACAGACAGGAGGAGAAACCCAGCTGAGAAATATCCAATATTTACAGTGTTTGTTGTTTTAACTTCATTGTCTGCAACGTCTGTCAGAACTGCGTGCCTGGAACATTCAGTTTAATGAACAATTTCCAATGAATAAGCTGCACATAAACGGCACACTATTTTGCCCCAAATCCTCGTCCAGCAAGCACACGTGCCTGGAGGTGCAGCCTGGCCAGTCAGCCAGCAAAATTGCCCCCACCCACCCACCACCACCGCCTCACACACACACACGCGCGCACACACACACACACACCCTCCCCTCCAGTGAAGCTGGCAAAGGTTAATCATTTACGAGCGCGCTACAAGTGAATATTTATCTATCTGTGTCGTTACCAAACCACAATACTGCAAGAGCGGACACAAAGACAGAGCCATGAAATCAGCTTCTTCTTCTCGCAAGTTAATGTAGAAATTTTGAAATTTCAGGAACGCATGAAAAAGTAAAAAAAAAAAAAGAAAAATTTGGACTTTAGCCTGGCTTTTGCATGCTTCGCCGCATATTGTTGAGCTTATTCTGTTTGTTTTGCGAGATGCTTTTGTAGTTTATTTTCTTACACGTCTCTTTACTTTGTGAAACGTTGAGTTGTTTTTAAATGCCGTGTGAAACACTGTAGTGCGGTGAACTTTGTGCTTTCTAGAATGTCTTTGTTGTCTTTTCCTAACATTTCGTTATATAATGCACAAAACTCATCGTGAAATCATGATGAGTTTCGTGCATCAAGGCCACTATATTTAAAAGACATATATTTTTGTGTGTGTGTGTTTGAACATGGAGCCCATATTAAGGCTCGCTGAATCAGCGCGTGGATCTTTTGAATCAAGCACCACTGGCTGTAAATCACTACCCTGCAGCACAATGACACGACACTATTTTTCCCCAGTTATGATGACCCTAGCTGCCCACAGACACAGTAATGATGGCTGAAATACATGCAAACTCAAGTATACTGTATGCATTTCCAAGGAGATAGCAAAATTTGAAATCGAGAAAGAGAAACAGTGAACAGTACTTATTCCGATGTATAAATTGTGGTGAGTTTAAAACCTATAATAAAATCATGAATGGCTGTGTGTAGATAGTCCCTCACATAGGCATACTTGTGGGCAACAAGAAAAACATACGCATCGCACTGAGGCAGTGAAACTGCACGCAGCTTGGCGAATGTTAATAAGGATTATGGTTAATGCACTTATAATATTCGTCGCAAAGGCCAAACATGTTTTGCCACTGTCTTTGTGGAGGTCGAGGGTTCTGCCAAGCAACACAAACCTTCATGTTTATGTTGTAAAAAAAAAAAAGTTTCTCTGAGTCAAATTTGACTAAAAGAGAGTAGAGCTAAAAGAAAGTGTGGAACCCTCAAGAGTATTAGATAGAAATTCCTTCTCTGTCAGACAGAACAAGGCTGTAAGTGCTATAATAATTTTTCTAACATGTAAGCCATAAAGAGATGATGCCAGAGAGTGTGCTGTGACCTCTCTGACCTTGTGCCTGCTGCCTGGCTTCTGGTTAGTGTAAGCAGCATCCAGCTGAAAGCTACCAGAGACCTTCAAGTGTATATGTGATGTTTCCAAGGAGAGATGGACCAATTAATCTGATTATAGTCGCAAATCCTCTGACATGTGTAGGCCTGTCTGCGACCATGTGCGCTACAGATGTGTGTCCATGTGTGTGTAAGCATGCACGTACCTGTGTGCGCATGAGATAATGGGATGCAAAGACAGAGCGAAGATATGGTTCCGTGCGGAAAATCAAACCCGCAAGCCTTACACAACATCACGGGTGACATTTTTTTAATCAATCTGACAAATGAGAACGGACCTTCCTGGAAGAAAATGGTTGCATTAGATCTGCGACGTATCCGCATACGTGCTGCGGCTGAGTGGCCGTTCCTCGGAAGTCAGGGAGAAACGGTTGAAAGTACCTGAAATAAAATCCCGGGTGAAATGGTAAACCATCTGTCAAAGCTTTCGTGGTCTGTTTAAAAACACAACACCCGAGCACTTAAACAGCCCCTTTTCATTGGCAGGGCTATGAATATGCCTATTCTGAGGGTGATCCTTTCATTTTCAAGCCAGAGATCTGAGTCAGTCAGAGCTCAACGTATGTTTGTGCCACTGACGGCAGCCTGCGCCGAGGGGCGGGAGGAAGTAGAACGAGGAGCTGACAGACAGGGCCTGATACTGCACTTCCACCACAGGCCAATCCCCAGCTAACCCTTGTGCTGACAGCCAGGATGTAGCACTCATCCACAGGCCACAGCCCAGATTCTGGGGCCCAGGAAAAGGAGAGCATGGAGAGCAGGGAGAGGGCTGCTCAGCTGATGATAGAGGAGGGGGGGTGGGGGGACGAGTGGCTGGTGGTTTGGGTGGCACGCACCACTTTTTGTGCCTCCGGAGCTGCATGACCAAAAGGAGAATCCAAAGACTGTGCCGCCTGCCAACAGCGTGTCCAGTGATTGGCTGACAGACAGACTCGCTACACATGCAAGTGGGCATGGGATGCACACAAAACAGCTGCACACATGCAAGCACTTTCAAACAGGAATGCAAAATACATGACTAAATGCGCCGAAGAGCTGGAACCTATCAGATGCAATGAGATAAACATTTCACACCGCAAACACACAAAGTGGCATTTTTCTTAAGCTGTGATTTTCTGATTTCTTCACATAATACAGACTGTGAGTGAAACCAGTTCCAGTTGAATGGACATAAAGGAATGAATTTTAACAGCGTGATATTACTGCCACTACGAGTCATGTGCCGCAGTCACCTAGAAAAATTCACAGACAGACCCTTCTGTCCGTCCCAAGCTAGATGCAATTAGTTACGTGACCTCATTTGTTGCGAGACCGAAACTTAGAATAACTGAAGACTGAGGGTCAATAAATACTTCAGCCTTGCTCGGTGCTTTGCAGAAGCACAGTGGATTGATGAACGCTGAAGGCTGAGAGGCCACCGGTGACCCCGGCTGCACACTGCGAGAGGGCTCCCGCTCAGACCCAGCGCTGTCTTTCCAGCTGGGATCACAACACAACGATGGAGCTCTGGTTTCAGATCACAAATCTGGCCTGGGGCTGGGACAGCGCTCCCCCTGTGATGTTGGGCCTGCAGGGCCAGTGCTAAGGCAGACAGAAACCCAGGGGGGTCAGTCAACCCACCCACTCTCAGGAGGAGGCAGCGACAAGCATAGAGGCCAAAGACTGATTGGGGCGGCCTCAGACCACAGATTTGCTTTTTTAACTGCTGAGTTTGGGTTTGAGCCTCAGCCTACTACAGCTATTTCTGTGCAACGGGGTTTCCAGTGAGCTGCCCCCAGAGGCAAATTCTGTGCATAAATAATGTGCTATGAGGCCAGGAGGTGGAATCAAACAATACTACGCGCTAGAGGAGGAAATTTAGACGAATCGAGCAAACAACTCGGCCTTCACCTGCAGCAATGCATTTTTCTCATCGAGACAGCAATACAGAAATTTCCATTCAGACAGCATTGTGAAATCACATGTGCACAGAAGACGCTGAAATATTTTTTTTTTAATACTGTATCCCCCTTGTCCATCCCTTTCATAGACACCAGATCATTTTGCAGCGTTTGGGAGACGTGGAAATTCCCAGGGAGATGTATTGTAGCAACTTTCTGGGAAATATTAATATCCAACCAGGAGAGTCAAGGTAAAGGGAGAAGAGACGGGATCGGGGGGTGTACAGCGGGGGGGTACAGACGATCAGTATCATGGCATGGTACCTGATCGTAAAATACCTCGTCTATTCAGCCCACCGTGCACTTTTACCTCCACTCTGACACCTTTTTTTATGCAGAACACATTGGCTCTCTCCTAAAGGACAGCGGAGGTTTTGATGGGTGTTAAGAGCCCAGAATCATCCCCTCCACACACACTCCCTTGTCATAACGACTGCACTGCAGATTCTCCACATCTGCCTTGCCTTACACCGCTTAACCCTGCTCTTACCAAGCCCCCATCATCTCTGCCTCCCTCTCATGTCTCCACTCCCCCATCAGGATCATCCAAATATTTCCCCTCACTGCTTTTTGAAGCTTCTATAGGTCACGGGACCTCATGCACAAATCATGCTGGCTTGCCGTGGGGGGGCCAGTCAGAGAGGACGGGAGTGAGTCAGACGCGCAGAAATCCAATCTGCACTGTTTTCATACGGAGTTATTTTTCTTGCCAAGACAGCCATCACCAATCAGCGGCTGGTTCTAAACAGCAAGTTTAGGGAGCTCTCGCTGTAGATGCCGGTGCTGGCAGCTGATCGCAACCATATTCCCCAGCCACGCCAAGGGAAAGACATGGAGAGTAAATTCAGAGAGCCTGACAGCCTGCAGTGGTTTAACATGGGGGTTAGCCCCAAATACATAGCTCTGGGTTTATGTTGATGGATGGATAACCAAATCCATTTCACTGTTTGCAATAAAACATAGATGTTAGTTTTTACACTGTGACACCACACTTGCTATGGTGCTGAATTATGATGTACTGAGAGAGCAAAAATTCAGGAAGCCACCGGTGTTTAAGGTTGTATTTTTGAGATGCAAGGGGGAAAAAAAGAACAGCAAACTCAGATACACAAAGATAATAAAGGATTTATCAGTTCTACGGTGCGTGGGCACAAGAGGTTCAATATCTAATGCAGGATTTTCATAACAGAGGATATTGGACAGGCCCTAAAACCATGCCGGTAAACAGGACAGACAGGGGAGGATGAGCCAGTGTGGAGCTTCCCTCCCACCTGCTGAGCAAAACCAGCTCAGGGTGAGAGGAGATGCTGGGCAGGAATCTGCAAGTGCTGGTTAAAGTAATCACATTGGTCTCACTGCATCTGATCTGCAGTCTAACAGACTTCCAAACAGTTGAATGAGTAAATAAAGTGCCCCAGGGGACTCCCGCTGGAGATGGATTACCACAAGGGTGCACACACAAAAGGAGCTGAAGCCCCACAACCCGATGTGGGCTGCAGACAAAAGCCTTGCGCTGGACCTCGACCAGGGAACTGGCAAACTTTATTAATCTCATCCTAGACCGAACCTCCTGCTATTGGAATTTATGCACTTATAGACAGGACCCATGCTTGCTGTGAGTCTGAGCAGGTACACGCTCTGTGTGTACCTGCTCAGATTCACAGCGATTGAGACACACAGGTACGTGACTGTGTGTATCTATCTCTGATTGTGTGCATAGGTAAGTGAACATCCTGTATGCATTTTCACTATAAGCAAACGCTTGTGCAAACTTTTAAACGTGCTGTCCTGTAGATGCAAAAATGTGTGCGCCTGTGCGTATGTGTGTGTGTGTCTACTCGAGTGCATAGACCACATAAGATGACTCTCATGCTCACTTGGCTGTGTAGCTTGGGTCTTGAGGGGACTAAGGGCCACGGCATTCTGTAGCCCAATCCCACCCCGGCCCCATTCTTCCCTCTTTCTAGGCCTGACACAAATAAAAGGATTAGGAGCCCCCGTTTCCGTCAGGCCCTCCATTCAAGACAAAGCTCCGACCAGCTTAGTGTCACACTTAATGATAAAAGTGCAAATCTCTGTCAGTCACTTTGGGCAGGAATACCGGTATTTGGGGGCTAATCTCATTTGATGAAGATTAAAAGGGTTAAAAAGAAGACAAAGAAATGTGTTATGATGCATCTGTACAAAAACAAAAAAAAAAAAACTACACTGCTGTAATGTAGACAACCAAATTTGACGAGGTGCTGAAATGTGTCTTTTACAGTGCAGGGTGAATGTGAGGCAGTGGATAGAGCTTAGATTAAAGACAAAGACAGAAAGGAGCTGAGAGAGGAAGCAAGTACACAGGCACATGCGCCCACACCCTCACAAAAACCTGGGGTGTATGTAGGCAAACACACTCCTCTGCCCATTCCCATGTAGAGCTAGAATGTGTGACGTGAGTGTGAGAGTAAGCCTTGGGCACACAACAGTCTGAATGCAGCACTTGCCACTATGATGCCAGTCCTCTCTAGTGTATCTGCGAAAAGCCTACGTGTTGGAAAAACATTCCAGAGTGGGATCACATATACACAGTTGGGGCCAGCGGCAATATCGCGAGCCAGCAGCAGAGGCCATGTCTCAATTTCTCATGCCCGTTCGACCTGCCAGCCTGAGGGAACAAGTGTGGGCTGTTTCCAAACTATAAAACAAGACAAAAGACAAAAAGATCTGAAATGTAATCAGAAGCATTTCAAATAATTAGGAACTTTAACGCTTTCAGTGGCGCGCAGAGAACGACGCGTCCTTTAAAAATAAGTAAATTTCAGTGCTGCGAAAATCCAAGTAGTGAAAATGTTCAGCATCCCGATTTCAACATGTAATCTGGGAAATCAAAATTGAAAACATTTGCTGAGAGTGTGTATTTTTCGGCTGGCTACTTTAAGGAGGCTATTACAGAGGAGGCTATTACAGTATTTCACTGATTTAGCCAAAATCTAATTTGTAAATTGCATTTAATGGTTTGTGGTTGTCGTACTTTTTGTTATGAAGAGTTGTCATGCTGTGAAAATAAACCTGAAGGCACGAGGACTTGGAACCAGTAATGAAAATCCCTGCATTGCTCAGCCGAAGGCTTTCTCTCGACCGTCACTGATTAGCATTCCCGATTGACTGACATGTCCCACTGGCTGCCTAACTGCTGGTTTTAGGAGATGAGGTTAAATTGTGGCTACCAACAAATTGCACGCTTGAGTTCCCCTGCACCCCTCTGCTATCATCCAGTGTAATGTGAGCACACCAGGCAGATCCCTCTGCAGATCCTTCTCCTCCCCTGCACAACAGCCCCCCCCACACAAAGCCACAGAGACCTCTTTCCACATCCCTTGCCACCAGTCTGGCCTCTAAAGTGGTGATGGGCATTACCGTGGCTGAGCCTCTGTGGCTTCCCATAGCATCCTGCAAAGTGCTTTGTGTTCCAACTGCTGCTACACACACACAGACAAACACACACACTACACATCTCCAGCCCCCCTGTGCCACACATTCTGCACTCAGGGAGTACCAAAGCACACAGTGAAATGCCTTTAGAGACACAGAGATCAATGATATCGCCCGATTTGATAACACGACACTTGGACTTGACATGTACTGACAACATCCGAAAACAATCAGTCGGCAGACTATTGAACCCTTTACGGATGCAATTTAAAAATACATAAAACCATTTTTCACATGCATAGCTCATGCAAAAATTTAATATCACACTTTATGGGAACTAGAAAGGACAAAAAACCCAAACAAACAAGCAAAAAAAAAAAAAACTAAAAAAAACCCAGATGATCCAAGATGCTGGTAGTGATGCAAATAAATGCACTCCAACAGGTCTCTTAATGGGTCTAAATGTGTTTGGGGTGAGGTGGGGTGCACAGTTAGCAAACCATCAGATGACAGATGATGCATCCTAGTATGCTGCTGGGACAGGCCGAGCCATGTTGACATAAAACCCAATACTTCCTTACAGAGGAACGGGGCCAGCTTCAGCTAGCTCCTTGCCGAGCACTAAAAAATCCCGGCAAGCTGAAGCAATATTATCCAGTTTTGTGTTTCTAACATTAGATTTGTCTCTCTGTAGAGGTCCTCTTTTATTTACCCAAGAGCAGTGGCTAAAGACACATTTTTATCCTTTTTAGGGAGAATTAAGGAACAGAAAGTTAGGAAGCGTTTCACAAAGGAACACACACACACACACACACACACACACACACACACACACACACACACACACACACACACACACACCCACACACA
>JAVDPK010001284.1:607541-625643 GCA_034780415.1 Cichlasoma orientale | reverse complement strand
CTGTAATAATAATTATGTTTTTGTTTTTTTTCCCATTTAACTTAAAATGTGTTGTTGTGAGTTGGTTAAAGCAAATGCCCAAATGAACAATCTGGATTTAGTCTGCTGATGTAATCCAGCACTCCAACATTCTAATTCTTATTTTCTCTTTTTTACATATTATCTAAAAAAAAAAAAAAAAAGATTTTTAAAATTTGAAAAATGTTGTTTCCCACCAGATTGACATCTACAGTATATGTATATATATTTGTCTCTGCGCGCTCTAGTTGCGCGTGCGCATGGCCGAACTTTTACTTATTACCTTAGCCTTGCAGGTAGATAGGTTCTATGGAAATTTTTGCGCATATTGCTTTACATTAAACGGTTAAATTGTTGCCAGGACTGGTGACGCCTGCCACGCATTTCTAATAAAACAAATAAAAATAAAATATGGTCAGAATAATTTAAAATAATATATAAGATGAATGGTAAAAATAACAGAATTGCATCAGTAAAGCACGGTAAATTAAATTCTAATATTTGAGGTAAATTTGAGTGATTTACGGAATAAAGGAATATAGTTTGATCGGAAAATAAATCATATTAGGGCCGTGGTCACAGATTCTCTAAGAAACCTGCTGAAAGTACCTTTTTTCCATATTTTGATGAAATCGGAATCGGCTGATGGTATTGTGAAAAATGTATAACAGTAAGCGGAAAATAAAGATCCGAGACTGCAACACGCCTGCACATTCTCGGGCCTGAGTGGGATCACATCTTTTTGCTATAAATGCATCCGCTGCGCACAGACAAACGTGGAAATATCGTGGGCCAGCGTGACAACAATAAAGCCAAATATACGACAATAATACAGTACATGACCGCTTTTGCGGGCATCCCGAGCCTGAGTGTGGGCACTCTTTCAGTATTTTTCTTTTTTTCCTAAACAGGTAAAAGAGGTCTGATTTAATTCCGGTTCCTCCTGTTTTTATATTTAACAGGAAATAAATGTAAACCGACGGCGGAAGGAGCGGTGGCAACAGGTTAATTCATGTCTCCTTACTTTTACTCTTAAATATTTTAAAATGAAAATAGCACCTTACACTAGAGCTGAACAGCGTTTCAGGTGCACTTTTGCGCACAGGAGGCCTTCGGGTCAGGTCAGCAGGAACCATCCAATGCATCCCCCTTTTTTTATTTTTATCTATATTTTTTTAAATCACTGCCGAGCAACCAAAGCAATGCGAAAAAATGCAAAAGAGAGAGAGAGAAAGCAGAAACTCCCTCCCGGAAACTATTCTTACTGTTGGTAGTCGTGTTTGCAGTAAAGTTTCCTTTCTCTGAAGTAACAGCTGTTGGTGAGAGGCTGTTGACACACGGTGCACTGCAAACACTCCTCATGCCACGAGGAATCGTTGACTCTCATCAAGAAGCGGTCGGAGATGGGACGCTGGCATCCTTCACACACGGATCTGTGATGACATTCAGTCCCTGGAAAAGGAAGAGGAGTTGGGCCCCCGTCAGGAAAAGGAAAACGAGAGAAGGCCTGAATCAAGGATTGCAATGACTGATAAAAGCACTCTTATCGTTTCAGACTAACGCGCTGGCTGAGATTTAAGATTTCAGTATAAAGGAAACAGATTTGTAATTGCCTTTATTTACTGTTCATATGAGGCCTGGATTGCACCATCATCCAGGCTTTACATGCCTGGAACAATAGCAATAAGTATAATGTATATATTAATATAAATAATGTATATATATATTTTAAAAACAAAAACAAAAAAACAGGCTCAATTTCTCTTTATTTGGTTCTGTTATTTTATCCATTTGCACACATAGATGCGACCTTTCGTCGGTTTTGCATGCTTTGGAACGGATACCAGGAAATAAACAGCAGTGTGCATACATGCAAAAATTAGTGGCATCCAAACACAACAATCAAGTGTATAACCTCACAGATTTAAGTGATTTACACAGTAAGCGAAGAAGGAGAGGACTCACCGAGCATAACTCCGAGCGTGGCTTGTCCCGATCGCAGGGGATGATCTTCTATTTTAATGCCGTCTAGCATGATGCACGTCTCGGACTGTTCACCCGCGGAGAGGCGCTCCAGTGACACCAGACCTGTTGCAATATCCATAAGAATACGATCAGACTTGACAAGAAAAATCCCGGGGCACACAGAGCTGTTTGGAGGAAAAAGCGAAGGCAAAGCTGTGTAGAAACCGTCTGAGATCCGTGTGGGATACAGCCTGCAGCTCGGAGGAGGAAAAAGGAAAAATAAACTTAACTACGGCGTGGAAAACCTCGACTTTGTGCTCGCAATAGTTAAAAAGGTAAAGGAAGTTAAGATGGCTATGTAAATCCCTGATGTGTCAGAGAAGCGTGCAGGAACAGAAAGCTAACGAGAAACTGTGGAAACTCTCTGAACAGTCACCTGTTATGTTAAGAGGACCGAGGAAGCTTTATCTTCTCGTCCCCAAGCCGACGGGAGAAGTCTGGAAAAATGTCTTCACGGGATTACAGTCTCGCCAAGGAAAAAGAAGAAGTAAAAGTTGAGAACAAATCCAAAGATAGTAGTGTGTGTGTGTGTGTGTGTGTGCGTGCGTGTGTGTGTAGGATGTCCCGGCAGTAACTCTTTGGAAGTAACAGAGACGGTTGGTTGGTTGTGCCCCTGTCGCTGCAAAAGTCTGAGATCGAGATTGAAGCGAGTAGATCCTCCCACTCCTGCATGCATGGCTACACTTTTTTTTTTCAGTCCCCATTCACTGCTATTGGGATGCTATTGGAGCAGAGTACAGTGAGCTCCACGCAGTCCAATAACAACACACAGAGAGGCAACCTAAAGGAGACAGCCGAAAGTGATATTTTACTGAGGCTTGACCTGCCATCGTAGCAACAATAATAACAACAATAATAAAGATAATTATTATACAACTTAAGTATTATTTCATTATGAGGTGCGTCAAACATAATGCTCTTTTTTGAAGCTATAAATGCCCTACGTGCACTCAGTGGACATTTGTTATATACTGTGGTATTTATCCCTCAGTAGAGTGAAAAAAAAATGCATACAAATATAGGCTGTGTGTGCCTATTGGAACATCACATGCTTTCCACACTCTTTTGTGTATTGTCTCCAGTGGAAGCTGCTGTTGCCTTTCAGCTGATGCACCTGGCGATCAGTAGTGATAACAGCGGGCTGTCCAGCACGGAGGTGGCCTCTGCCAACCACAGCTATTCATCTTAAGGCCAGAGAGGAAAAATAAAAAATTACTTAATAATAATAATAATAATAATAATAATAATAATAATATTAAATGTAAAAAATAGCATAATAATAATAATAATAATAATAATAATAATAATAATAATAATAATAATAATAATGTGTTGTATTTATTGGCTGGAGCTTCCTGAAGGAGCTTCCTGCCAATAAACATAACCTTCCTGTTGGATAACTGATCGGTTTGGCTATTTTTTTTTTTTTTTTTTATCTGTGGATCCGCCAGCAAAGTAAAACAAACACCATATAAATACTTGAAAATATAATTTTAGAAAATAAAAATGCACCCCCCATCCACAGGTTTTTAATAATATTCATATAGCCTTATGACCCTATGGGGGATTTTGCAAATAGAAAAAGTCAGACATGATCAGAAAAATAAAGTATTTGTCAAGATGCGATCAAGACGTTTGGAAATCTGCGGAGGAGCAGCCTGCTGCACTGAGGCCTGTCTGAAATTACAGGGCAGCTAATGGGATCCTCCGCTCTGTCCCGTGACACACTGCGTGGCAGACTGTTACACACTTGTGTAGCTACAGGCCCGGACGAGGCAAAAATAAGAAGGGTGGACACATGGAAAGGGCCGGAGATAGGAAATATTTTTAGGAAGCTTACGCTGGGATGAGCTATAGCTTTATGTGCCTTTATTTAAAGTGTAAAAAGGACATGCATGCAGCAACGGTTCTGCATAATAATAATAATAACAATAATAATAACAATAATAATTTAAATGTACATAGTACAAATAAATATGTACTAAACATAATTTAATGTAATATGTTCTATTAGGAATAAAACCACGAAACCTTTTTTTTTTCTATCATGTGCCAATATGTCAGATCTCCTCACCCAGTGTTTACCTTCAGTCCAAAGGCCTGCTGTGTGTTGTTTCTTACAGCCTTTGTGAAGCATCAAGGCGACGACCTGTAGCCCGCGTTGGAAAACAGAGAAGAGATTGTTGGTGTTGCCCTCTGCTGTTCACTAAGAGAATAGCTGCAGTTCACTACAATACAAAGCAGGTACCGAGAGGCGATTACACTTGCAGTCACAGTTCTAGATGGATCTAACATCGCAGAAATGTTTAAAGCACATCCAAACCTAATATAAATATTTAAATCAGTGCATTTTCCAATGGAGGACTCTTTTGCTAAAATGAGGACATACCTGCCACTCATGAAGTCATCCACCCCCGGCTTGCTTGGTTTCCTTCCATTTCCAGCGCTTCTATCAGCATGGGGTCAATTACCTCCGCCCACTATATTGGATTATCTTACCACTAAGCAGCATTAGGAGCTGAGCACCACCAATACAATATAATCAATATATTTAAATAAATAAAAAAGCATACGTTATCTCTCCTCCCACCATTCATTTAGCAGTTACCGGCCGGGTCACTCGTGTGAATGAGAACATCAAGTATTCATTCAATAAATCAATCCGCCAACTTTCAGCCTGCGGTGTTTTAATGAGCCACTGCATGACAAGCCCTCCCTCGCCTTCCAGGGCAGAAAAAAAAACTGTTGCAGCAGGTGTGCAGTACAGAAACCAATGGTCCCTACAGTTCAGCAATTTACTTTAAGCAAAGCGGAACTGTTGCGTCCATCGGAAAGGTAAGACATCACTATAATGCGCCCTTAGAGAAAGTAACACTCCTGCAGGAGTTTGCTGTAATTCTGGTTACAGGCTTCACTTAATAATTCTAAATGTAAAAACAAATAATGATGATTTCGGGGTGGACCTAGTGAAAATGTGATCCCACGGTGGGATTATTGCGGAAGGAAAGTTTACAAAGTGCGATATTTGCGCACAGTTTTGCGTTCTGTAAATCCAAACTTTTATATTTCACTAAAACAGGAACAAAAATTGGGAGTGAAGTGCATTGAGAAACAATGAAATAAATAACAGCTCCCTCGCAGGAATTGTCTCCTCGGAGTAAATTCATGTATCATAATTAATGAGTGCAGGCCGATTCAAAAACAGGCGAAGCAGCCTATTGCAGGAAGCTGAATGAAATAATTCAAATAATTAAGTTAAATTAAAATGTTGGGTTAAAGCCAATGAAACTGAAAAACTGAGGTACAAAAATATGGACAATCGGTCTACTTGGATTACATTTACACTGCGGTATAAAAGAAGGCGCGCAATTCATTCAGCTTCCAACCCAGAGAATAACTCGCACAACTCCAACAGTGTCGGGCCTGTTCTGCTTAAACCCGGAGGCTACAATCAATGCAGAGCAAAATCTCAGAAAAGCACATTTTCAACGTAAAACCATTATAAATATATATATTACCCTGGGTGTGTGGTCTGGATCTCATCAAATCCCCCTTTTTCTTTACCATTATAGGTTAGGCTGAACTAAAATGGTCACACTATTAATTATTCCTCAAACAAAGCT
This sequence comes from Cichlasoma orientale, assembly GCA_034780415.1. Taxonomy (NCBI): domain Eukaryota; kingdom Metazoa; phylum Chordata; class Actinopteri; order Cichliformes; family Cichlidae; genus Cichlasoma; species Cichlasoma orientale. The sequence continues at coordinate 619,977 of JAVDPK010001284.1, read as the reverse complement.
CGCCGATAAGCATTTTTAAATAAAATACTTGAGTGAAAATGGGACGAGCACTTCACATCCTCAGAGGTAGCAAAGCAAAGACATAATGGCTCTCTAAATTGCAGGGCTTGAAGACTTTGATAGTTAACTCACTTTGATCTTTTAATGAGTCTTTCTAAGCTCTCCACGATGCACTTAAAAAAAAAAAAAGAAGCTCAAATGAAAGAAGAAAAAACACACACTGCCTTAATTTGTTTGCTGCCGATCTGCACTTGAACACCTTAAAAACGGACTCACAATGTGCAGCAGTGCGCAGTTTCTGAGCCTTGAGATATTCAGAGAACTGGGAACATGTCATATTCTTCTGTGGGTGCGCACAGGGGTGTTTTTTTCCTGTCTTCCGTGGATCATTGCTGTGGCCGTGACAGAGTTTCAGAGACAGGGGAACTTTTTTTTTTTTATCAAGTCAACGGATCCGCTGACCCTGGTGGATCGACAGTGAGAATTATTAAAGGTTTGACCGTCAATTTTCGACCAATTAACAGTCATTTAATTTGTGATATTGAATGTTTTCTGCGTTTATTCGTTGGTTTCACAGGCTAAAAAAAAACTGATGCAGCTATAATGTGACTGCAGATCGTGAACAGTTCAGGGAACCAGTGAGACTGCCCAGGGCCCCACCGGCCTGTGACACCCGGGTTATTTGGCTACGAAATTTACCTCGCTATGAATTAATTATTTTTTCGAAGTCACACATTGTATCCGTCAGTCCTTTTTTAAAATCTTATTCTTATTCTTGTGTAATTTCCTGTACATAATTTACTTCACTAAAATTAACAAACGCCACCATGCAATACAACAATGGAGTTATTTGGGCTCTCCTTCCACCCACTCCGTCACATATTCATGCTTTTATTGAACCACACGGACTTTCTTATTTTACTGAGTCACCCCCCCCCCCCCACAAAAAAAAAGAAAGAAAGAAAAAAAAAGAAAAAGAAAGATAGCCCACTGCAGGGTAATCCCGGCTCCCCGAGGATTAAGCCAAAGTATAATACAGCACTGTCAACTCATGGCTAGATTTGTTTATGTTATGATTTATTGAATTCTGCTTTTTTTCCTCTCCTCCACTGACAAATTTATTGAGTTCCTGACAAATGGCCTGACAGGCCCGTGTGGCAGCAAGCTGACATACAACTTTTTGAACCGTGCGGCAGAAATCTGTTTACCTGCTTTTAGGACAGTTTGCTATGACGCACGGAGCAAATTAAAGCTGTAATTCAATTAACCTAATATGTAAGAATATAGTCCCCTTTCCAACAAATGATGCACTATACTATCCAAAATATAATTTACGCAAACGCTCATACCTGTGGTCCTTGTACTGAGATAGTAAATTTATTTTTATGAACACTAATTTAACGTTGAGATTATTACTATCTGTATTCACCCACATTTCCTAAAAGATGAAACAAATCTTGTGAAAAGTGCGCCGGTAGCCAAAAGGTACCGTTTAAAAAGGTTTCGATAAATCACCATCATTTTAAGCCACACTTACACGCCGCGCTGTTGCTTTTCGTGACGGACCGGCTCATCTGATGACAGTGATCCACGATGAAGTCAGATTTATGCAGCTGGTCCCCTGACGCAGCCCGGACACATATTAATTCACAGCTATAAGGAAAATGTTAGGAGAGAGCCATAATCCCCACTATCTCAATGACAACATCATCCCCTACTGGACAAAACCAGCCAGTACAACGTTCCCTGTTCATCCACGGCAGCGTTTTATCGTCCCTTAAAGGTACATTAACAGAAGAACACTAAAATCAGGTTGTTACACATTACTGGTTTAGGTACTGTAAATACAGTACAGCAGTAAAAGATAATTACTGTAATATTTTTCCTTAAAACCGCGTGAATACAGTGTTTTAATTTTCTTTTATTATAATTTTATTATCGCTGCGTCTGGTTTTCAGTGAAGTATATGTCAGTAATATATACAGCTTTTTTTTTTTTGAAAAAAATGTTTTTAAAGGAAATTTCAGCTCATCGTCATCATAAAGACCCATACACTTTTATCTTTATTTTGACACATTTTCATTAATTCCTGCTGTTGTTTTGTGGCCATTAAGTCCTTACGTTTAAACATAAAAAAATAATTAAAATTTAAAACAGTCAAATTTTCCTGCCACTAATAATAAAATCACCATGCCTAATATTATTATTTATACATTTCTAATGTGTCCATACATGGCATCAATATGAAGGCATATCATTAGCCCGAATAAAAACATATATAACTTGTTGGAATGCAACCACCAATATGTAAACCTGATGCTAGAAAATGTTTGGCTACTTTACTATTTTACTATCAAGTGTAAAAAATATATGTATTATAAAAAAAGTAGTGAAAATATATTTCTCATTGTATAATTTGTGGGTTTTTTTTTGACTGTTACTTTTTCAGTTTTGTCTCAGTTTAAATCCTGCTCTGATGGAGCTATTTTAAATATATATATACTGTATATAATCCAATCACAGTGTGTGACACTCAGCTAAAAGTATGCACACATTGGGTGCAGTTTTGCAGAAGTCACAGAGCTCTCCCTCATGGGTTAATGCTGCACTAAACATTTAATAAATGACTAGAGAATAATTTACTTACAAATACAATATAGTATTATTGGATTAAGACAAAATAATAGACAGGAGTGTATATTTAATTCATTTATTTTCATGCAGTTATTTAATCATTTTCCCTAAAATTGCACTGCTCAAAATTAGCTTTTTCTTTTTAAATATAACATTTTTTATATTTACATATTATAGTTGGATTATATTTATGCAAAAATAAAGGAGAATAAACTTTTCCTCTCATCAATATAGTTGTTATGATTTGCACATCACAGTTTCACTCTCTTTTTTTTCTCTGACAAAAATCTAAATTGAGTAAGGCCTCTTCTGCACCGCGTTATACAAAATAATAAAAAACAAATATCAAAATGTTTCATGAAAGCCTAATGATTACTTTTCATTTTCTAAAGGATTACCTCCAAAACATTTTAAAAGGCTGGTCAAAGTTGGACCACAGATGGCAACAGATGAACATGATGAAGCCCAGCAATAACAACATCTTTCTATTCTGTGATGTGGGGATCTCCCTCTTCCCTTTCTGTTTAACTTCACACACAGGCGATGGCCAAAAAGTCTTCATGTGAGCCTAAGCTGTTGAGACACATGAGGAACAACTTACTGCATGGTAATTTCAAACTAAATTAAACCATGGTCTCCAAATGTCTCCATCTGACACACACACACACAATCCCACATGCATTTGTGACTTTCTCTGTCGATGAGCGCCTACAGAATCTTAAGCCTTCGTCCAACGAGGACCATTAAATTTTCCGTACAGAGGTGCAGAGTGTAGCAGTAACAGAACAAAAACAATGAGAAAAGTCTTTCACAACTTTTAAAAACTTTGGCTCGCGCGCACACAAGCAGCAGATGTTGTATTGTCATGGCAGAGCAGGATGCATGGCATTTGTTGTCACGTGGTTATTTTCATCTTTATTGCAAAAGCGTCTCAGCCCAAGAAAAGAACTGGAGCTCCTTTCATCGTGTTATTCAGCAGAATTGTCTCCGTAAAAATGTTTGGGCATGATTTTAGGACGTGTGCCATTAACAACAAGCGTGGGCCTTCATGTGGAATATTAAAAAAGTCTGTGTCTGTTAAATAAACTGCATATGCTGGCAGACTTCGTGGCTGAAAAAGGGTATATATATATATATATATATATATATATATATATATATATGTGTTTATAAAGACAGACAAAAGAACAGCTCCAATTTAGAGAACTCCATCCATGTTTTGCTGCATGAGCAACAACAGAATCAAGGAAATGTCAACTAAAATATGAATAAATGCAACAGCAACAAAATATGCCAAATATTAAAAAAAATATCCAGCAGGCCAGCAGCCATATAAACTCCCTGCAATCACAGGTCTGTATATGTGTGATTATTTTTGCCTGTCTCAATCAAACATGGTGTGTTCTCTGTGTGCACGTGCGTGTGTGCTCATGTATGATTGCGAGTGTGTCATTAATAGGCTGCACTTCAGAGAAAAAGGTAGAAATCCACCAGATGTTTTGCAGCTGGGTGGATCTGGTAGTGAAGATCTAGACAGCATCTGTCACAGGCGAACATTTCTAATCTGTCTTGAACATTAGGCAGAGAGCACTAAAAACCCATCACCGGCTGCATGTGCGGCTCAGTTCACAATGTGTTCACCACGGACTCTAAAGAGAAAGTTGAAATTAAAATGAGGGCAAAAATATATTTATCGCGCCGAGTGGTAAAGCAGCGATTTTAATTACACTTTCCCTGCATGGGTTATTGTAAACTCCTCTGCTAAACACAGAGTGTGGTTGAAGAACTTTTTAAAAAAGCAAAACAGAGGCAAAGTGAAGTTAGTAGGGCAGCGCGCCTGAGGCTAAAGACCAGGGCTTTGAACCAGAGATCCAGCAGAGCTTAGCGAGGTCAAGATCTGTCAAACAGGAACCACAACTACCTTCACAATGTTCTGGAGAAGAGTATTTTGGACAAATAACTTTAGATGTGCATTGCAAAAGCCATACACACGCTTGTATTATATTTAAACTATAGCACACTTTGCCATTTGCATTTTAGCTTCATGTAGCCAATAAGGCTTCCAGCTACAGATAGATGCAATTTTAGCTCATTAAATTTCCACAACTTTATCTCAGCGCTAACTTTTAGCTGACATACTTGGTGTTTGGAACTGTGGGAATCAATCCACGCTGACCTTGATGGTCTCTAGATATTTCCATTCCTGGGTTCATGTGCCTAGTTACCAGTTGGTCAACCTCGTGCCCCGTGAACTGACCCTGTCCTCCCTGCGAGGTTTGAAAGGAAAAGAAACCCAATCCTCCAGGGAGCGCTCCAACTAACAAGAAAACCGCTGGCCCGAATCTCTCAGAAGTGCTGTGTTTTCCCACTGGACCACTTTCAGCTTAATAAACATCTTAACTAGCCAGAGGTCCCACGGGAGCTGCTGGGAAATCCTCTGGGCAGCCAGAGCTCAGGAGCTGGCCCTTTATTGCATCCAGGTGGCTGTTAAAAAATGCTGGCTGGCCATAAATGTCCAATAAAATGCAAGTGGCACCTTCGAGGGTGGACAGGGTCAGTGCACCTGTCTGTGGATGAAAACTCCATCCACTTTGCCTCGCCCAATCAGTCGGATGCCGCATGTTGTGCCATCACACGGGCAGAGAGGCAAACAGATGGCAAAAAAAGAGATGCAAACAACTGCAAAATGACTCAAAACTGCCACAAAGAGAGGCTAAAATTTGCAACAGATACAAAATGAAGTGCAAAACAGCAGTTTCCAGTCTCCAGTCTCAAAATGACTGCAAATGATACACAGATGCAGTCAAAGCCAGTCAGGGTGCCTCGCTTCCATGTAGGATGAAGAGATGGGGCTGAGGAGGATGCATGTTTGTACCATGTCGGCCACACAACAGTACAAATATCAGCTAACATAAAGTAGGTTTTTTTTTGTTATGATGAATTAAAACCATCATACTGTCACTATAACGCACCACAAACTGGTAAATTAGGGACAGGGGGGCTCATTGAAATAGCGCCCAAGAACTGCCTGTTTATGTCTACTTCACACAAACAGTGGCAGCAGCCTCCCTTCATCTGTCCAGTCTGGTCCTTGTCCAAAGGGAGAGTTAATTGTCCCAGAGAGGTTTTGGAAAGCTCTGGACGGTGTATTGAGCCTTTGATCTGACTTGAAAAGAGCTAATTGATTTCTGTGTTACAGGCAGTGTTAGAGGAAGGGTGGGGGAAGAAAAAAAAAAGATGCTTTCTGGTCATTTCACAACATGTGCCGAAATAACTGAGAGAAAAAAAAGGGAGAAAGAGGTTGGGAGGGGGGGTGAAGAGAGAGATCACCTCACACCCGACTACATCCCTGCTCAATTACAATAATTTGACTCACATGGGCTGGCCGCCACGGCAGAGGGAGCGGCGAGTGGAACTGCTCTGGGAGATCACTCACCTTACCTCTAGCTGAGGTACGGAAAGACAGATTTGATGTGCGGCTTCCCTCTGAGTGCAGCTCAGGGGCTTGTTAAGGTGGCGGTACAGAGAGGACCACACGTCCAACCTCTTGCTTTAAGTCTCTGCGGGGCACTCTAAGACCTGATGATGTCAACATGGAACAAAGAAACAAGAGGCTGACGGAGGTGAGCAGTAAAAAAGTACAACATGAGCGTCTTTATTTCTTACACTACACTCACCCACTCATTTCCAGGTCATGGTGGGGGAAAAAAAGCAGATATTATGGTTCTTGAATAATATCTTTGCTTCCTGCTTGTTTTTAATCATAAAGTATGAAGACAGCAAACATAATATGGGGCTTTGCATCTTCTAGTAACGCGATTTGCTGCGTCACCTGCTCGAGAGTGTCCACTGTGGGTCCATCTCGGTTCTGAGTGTGCTTTGACAGGCCTCCTGCCTTTACTCCTTCACCTCACTCAGTCTCTGGTCACCACAGCTCAGGGGGAAACAGAGCTGTCAGAGGGAGAGTGGCAGTCTAAGCCTGCCTTAACACAGCACCTCAAACCACCTCATAAATACAGGCTTCCTTTTCCAATTTCCAAGCGGCCCATCCAGCTCTGTCTACATGCTTGCACACTGCTCCATGTCATGCACCGGGGTGTGAGTTTAAAAATGACCATGGGACATCTGGTGGACTCACAGAGGGTGGGGCTTTGATGTGCAGCTCTGCGGCTCAGTTCAACTTTAGCTGAGCCAAGTCCTCCAGGCAATGCAACACTACTGACTGAGAAGCCTTAAGTAGGTCTGGTAGGTCAGAGATAACTAAGGAGTTCAGGTGCCTTGAAACAGATTTGCCACATGTGAAAAGCTTAGAGACAGCAGCTCCCAACTACTGCACTGTCATGTAAAAACTACTGCGGTTCAAAGACAGGTTGTTTCCATTTTAATTTCCAAATCATCATTTCCCATATCACGAAGCCGAGCAAAAGGAAAAGTGAAAACATGTGAGCCGTGTTTTTTTTTTTTTTTTTGGACGAGAACGGTTCTTGAGGTACTTCTGAAAGCAAGAGCAGTCTTTGCCCATCTGGATCTTTCGGCTGAACTGCTTCTTTAACCATGAAAGCAAAACCGGTGATTGTCTTCATCTAAACACTCACATCTGGCCTTCGCAAGAGACATCGCACTCTACCTGCTGTCCATCTCCAGTAACGACGCCTCGTCACCCTGAGAAAATTAGAGATGGTTAAGTTCTGCACGCAGGGAGCTGCATGCTTTAAAGTTGGCAGTATTTAAACGTTTTGTAATTACCAGCGCTTCTCCTGAAAATCCTAAGATGAACATACTGACATATTTTAATAACTTTATCAAGCCTAGACCTGTTTTTAGCACACAGGAGCGAACGGCACATTTGCTGGAGACCATTTCCAGTGAAACTTGTGCCTATTATTACCAAAATATATCTGATATTCTTTATATGCACATTGTTTACATAAAAAATTAATAAATTAAAAGAAGTTAAATGTGTACATGCACGCACACACTCTTAACTTACTTAATATATACGTAATATATTAATACACTTAACTCTGTGGCCTTGTTGTAAACGCCGAGGTGCTCTCTCTGGACAAACTATGTGATTTGACCATTTCTAAATTACCCCCCCCAGCATTTTTTTCCGTGTTTTGTTCTATAGATGAAAGCTTTCATACCTGCACGTATCTGAAACTAGTTGTAGTGTACATGATAGGCTATTATAAATCAGTTAATACTGGCCTACTGGAATGCTGTGCTAGTAGTAGTAGTGTGTGTATAAGACTGACTGTTAAACTACAGTAGCCATGGTCATTCTAATCAATTAGTTTGCTTATAATAGCAGGTCTTGTATAGTGGCTCAGAGAAATAAGATATGTCAGGGTTTGGATACATAGGCAATATTTGCTGCCTGTCAATTCTTCGATTATTTAAAAATAAATTACAGAATATCATCAAATTTGCCTAAAACAAAATTTTTTTAATAATCTACAATGGATTAATTACTATAAGTATTAATAATATCAAATTAAATCATATATTTTATTGTTAAATATGGTTCAAAATTCTCTTTGCATACATTAATTATCACCTTTTGCTTGTACAGTCTAAGTGTGACTAAATACATATGCAAACTGTATATATGCACTTTTTACACAGCGTGTGTGTGTGTGTGTGGGGGGGGGGGGGTCACTGTGCAGCAGGGTATCACTGACACAAGCGTCACTTTGATGAAGGAGCGAGAAAGCCTGTGCAGAGGATTCCTCAGACTGTCACTCTGCTTTCAGCAGCAGAGCAGAGCAGTCAATGCCAGCGACATCACCTGCTCTACGTTACATTAAACACCTGTGAACATCACAAGTCTTCACTAATCTGGGCCAAAAAAATAAATAAATAAAAACTCGCACTGCCTGCAGAATTCAAAAGTTAGGGGTATTAGACTCTAATTACCGACAGCGACATTTATCCATTCACAAGTTTCTAATACTAATTAGCCCTGCACAAGTGTGAGGATGGATTCTTGCACAATTTAATTAGTTGCAAATTAAATATGAAAATTGAGAATATGAGTTATGTTGAAGTATTCAAGTGTAAATTCTAAATTTGACCTCCACGTGGCAACAAGGTGTTGTTTAGTTTGTAAAAATGAGAAACAATAATAATTTTTAAAAAAGCACAAGTAAATGTTACAATATTTTAAAATCAGCTTTACAAAACCTCATATTTTTCCCCTTAAAATCATTTCCTGCAGCAAAACTGCAGACTGAGTGAATATATATGGCAGCTCCTGTTCTCTGTGACTCAGTAGAGGAGTCACTGCTGACGTGGGTGGGCGACTCGGGAAAGCGCTCCCGTGTCCCAGGGCTCTGCTCGTTCTTGCGGCGTGCTGCTCATGATAAACCTTTTAATGGAAAGATGCTTCTGCTGGGAAATGAATATTAGACCGGCCTTTTGGCGCGTGATGAAGCCGCCTCGCTGTTCCAGCTCGACTGCCACTTACTGTCAGCATGTACCCGTTATTGTGATGAGCAAAATGTGAGTCACAGCTAACATACTTTTACGAATGAATCTATTTAGGAATACTAATTAGAATGATTTACTTTGAACATGAGCGGTGTGTGGACTGCTTCTTGTTAGACTGAGTAAGATGAGATAAAAACAAATTTCGGAAAGGAACTTTCATGAAAAAGCAGCTATTTTCTAAAATTTTAATGTACATTATGGCAAATATTTAAAATATTTAAAGTACTGAATTATTTAAATACAATCCGCTATCCCAGTATCTCAATGAAGCTAAAGTATATATATATGTTTTTCTTTTTAAAATTACACAATGCAAAAATTGTGGTGTAATTTGATAGTTCATTATTTTCAGAAACGGTCCCCTTTGTCCATCTGTGCTCTTTCAGTCGCTGCGGCTCTGCCAGCTGAGAGGAGGCCGGGCGAGAAGTTACAGAACAATACTCCTCTCTGTGCTGAAGTTGTACTGAAACTGCAAAGAGAAGAAGAAGAAAACAAAGAGGTACACACACTGTTCATAAACAGAATAAAAACATCACCAAGGATCATATTAAGCAAACGAGCTGACAAAAACATGCATTCATCAAACGTTTCAATCAAATGGCAACAATCTGCAACATTTGTACAAAACGTTTTCATAACTATAGACTAAAAACAAACTGATTTAACATTAAAGAAGCATTAGGTGGTTTCCAAGAATAAAGACTAAGAAACTAAATAGAACCGCTGCCCCCTTGTGGCACGGCATGGGCAAGGTTGGTTGTAAAGTGGGAGCTTCAAACGTTCTTGACTTGTGTGGCATGAAAGGCTGCGGTTTTGTTTTTGTTTCAAAGGTTTTATAAAGCCTTATTATTTAGTCAAAAAGATCAACTTCTGGCATTTCACTGAGGAGACATTTAAATTTTTTAGTGCCCCAAATCTATGATGTCATATTTAAAAAAAAAAAATAAATAGATGAGGTAAAAGCACAGAACGTCAAAGACTGTTTTGGGTCTTGATGAGGATAACAGGACAGATCAACATTCATGAATGTCTCTGTGAAGATGTTATTTAGAAATTAAAATTCTTTCAGTCAGTTTTCAGAGCCACTCAATTTTTAGCTCCAAGCTATCCATCATTAAAAATAAAAACTACTGAGGGTCTGAAAGTGAGGTTTACAGATGTTATATTCGGGCTGGCAGTGGTAGATGATTTAAAAAAAAAAAGAAATACATGAAAAGCAAAAAATACTCCTGGCCCAACTTATTAAACATGCTTGAAATATTGACAAATTTCATGATTTTGTTGGGAGCTTTTCGGTTTGGTGATCGGTTCAAGTTTAACACTGAAAGCAGTGCCCACTCCACCGAGTCAGCCCGCTGTATTACTGCAACACGGCACTAGGTGATGCTGTATGATCACTCAAATAAGTTTCTCCAACTGAAGCCGCTGAGCCACAATGGCTGAAACGGGCTTCTCCAGATCCAAAACACCACCGTTTCTCATTTTCATCTACTTGAGGGGGGAAATCTGCAAGTTACCCGAAAGCTGTCACCTATCACAAGCCTGTTATTTGCAAAAAAAAAAAAATAAATATATAAATAAAATAAATAAAAAATCTGCCCCCACCCCACCACACAAAAACTCAGTCTCTAACATCTGGCACAGTAAATAAATATTCCTGCGTGTACGTGTGTGAGTGCGGATGATGGATGGGGGAATGGGGTGTTATCAGGGAGAGCATGTATCAATGTCTGCCAGTTTTACACACAGGCTGACAGGACAGTGACACACTAGAACATGGGCGGCAGTCACCCAGACGAGCCGAGCTTCATTTCCTGTCCCTGCTCCACTGCCAAAAATATGTGACATGTTGTCTTCATTAATTCCACCTCTATTTGGAGCTCTCCCTCTCACATACCCCTGTACACTACTGTCCTGCCATACATTCACACGGAACCACGCAGCCACACAAACACAAGCGGGAACAGAAGCGCACGCGAGCGCACACACACAACTCCCCACAAGCACTAAAAACCAATCATATATAGGTGCTAATGAAAATCTTGTCATGTGTGGATACACACTTCCTTCCACCCTAACGTACTCCCTCTGAAAATCATTAGCCAGCCGCCAACAACATTTTTCAGCAGAGCAAACTACATAAAGACGTCACTTTAAATCGCTTACTAATTAACACTTAAAAAGACACAAATTAGATATGCGTGGCTAAAAGCAATTATAATATCCGCAAGTTTTGCGAGTCATTTGGGAAATGAAAAGAATGCCTAATTGCTGGAACCAACATCATCCGAGACATGGCTTAAGTGATGCCTGTTAGGAAATGGTCTTATCTACAACTGTGGCTGTGATTACAACAGTTTTCCTCAATTACATGTGCATATGTAGAATTCTGGAAAGCACATCTCGTCTATGAATCTATAATTTTAAGGGATTTAAAAAGGAGGCAATTAGGTTCTGTGCAGAAAGCGCCTCCAGTTTCTGAATCGGGGAAAGAAAGAAAAAAAAACAGCCCCACATTTAAGCACGGACAGTGACCTCTTCTGGACAAGAGAAGAAGAAATTTGCTTTGAGCTGGAGAACAATTAGATTTGAAACAGCTTTTTCTGAATTGCAGAAAATGCTGCCTTTTTTCCCCCCCTTGTTTTATACAACCAGGAATAAAGTGCTGCTTCTTTAGCAGCCTCGAGAAAGGAAAAGAACACACAGTGGACATTAAATTAATAATGTAGCACCGACAGAAAAAAGAAGAAAACTTACAGACAGGATGTTTTCCAGCATGTTTGTGAGAATCTCACAGCCCACCCCCCCACCCCCCATCCCGCAGATATCATTGTGGGATAATAATAAGAGGAGAGAAGTAAAAATAACACAATGGTGAGGGATGTTTCCACTTGGAAACTAATTATCAAGCTAAGCTGTGACTTCATCCTCATCAGCCTGGCCCCACCATTAATCTTGTGCTGTCGTCCACTTCACTAAATCTTGTGTGTTACACTATCTCACATTTACTTCATCAGCTCCAGCGCGGCTGTAATTAATGATTTCTCATGCCCTTCCCTTCTCTTCCCCAGCTCAGCTCACCATGTGTCCTCCTGCTAATCACACTCTCGGAGAAGAAAGGAAGGAGGAGGAGGAGAGGAAGGATGAGAAGAGGGGGAGAGGAAGAAGGGGGGAGGAGAGAGAGAAAAAAAAAAGAACATATAGGATGAGCAGTCAGTCTGTCTCCAGCCCGAACACTCGCACACACACACACACACACACACACACACACACACACACACACACACACACACACACACACACACACACA
>JAVDPK010001284.1:579074-602001 GCA_034780415.1 Cichlasoma orientale | reverse complement strand
TGGAGAAGGATGGAGGGTGTGGAGAGAAACTGCAGCATTTTATAAAAGCTCACTCTTTGTCTGCTTGAATACTTTTCAAATCAACCTTATTTTGAAGCTTAATCACTTAAATTAATTAAAGCCTTTACTTTCACAATATATAAAGTATATAAATAGAATAAGATATGAAATTGGCTTTATAGTCAAATTTTAAGCAGAGCTTTTCGTGATGAATACCAGCGACAGACCGCCAAAACTAGCACCAGACTCAAACAGAGTCTGAATAAACCGGTTTATTATCAAATTCACCAGTGCTAAAATTTTGTTTTTTGTTACCAGAGGGGTGCAAAATGGCACGCTTATGTAGAATGACCCACTTACTTTTCCATCTGTGACAAGCAGTCCTTGAAATCTGGTTGTGGGTAGGGAGCCAGCCGACAGCCTCAGTCGGGCGCTGGTCCATCAGTCTTCCAGAAAGTGGGCTGAGCCAGCAACACTTACGGTGCCTTGGCCACAAGCACCACTGCATAACACAGAACGCTCTGAGGGGGTGCGCACGCGTGTGATATCTTCTCAAGATTGAGTCTATATGTAGAAGAGGCTTTTTTGACGTGGCCGTTTGGTCGTTTGGTTTAAAACCTGTTTTAGTCATTCCTTTAAAAGCACTTAGCGCTGGAGAAATACTGGGAGAACACTTTCTGCTGGCTGGGCTGAAGTCTCGTGAAATTAAATGGACAATCAGATTTTAATCAGCGGCACAGTGTGCTTTAAGACACTGCCATGGCATTGGCATTGATCCCTAGCTGTGGCTGCTGGTAAATGTGCAGCAGAATGTGTGTATAAATGGAGTACGCCTCTCTGGACAAGTGTAAAAGCTGGCAGAGGGCTGACAGTAAATTGCATGTGCCGGATGGGACACAGCAGAAGGCACAATTACACAAATCCCCTCTTAATTAGCGGTTCTGTGGGCAAACTAACCCGTAATGATGCGAGGGATGTGGTGAGCCCCAGAAATCCTAACAAGAAACACTCACCAGCACTGGAGACTTGGTCATATGGCCCCAGCTCCCCTGAAGTATTGACTGACGCGTGATCTGTTTTGATCAGTGCAGCTGCAGGAGACGATTCCCATGTAGCCCTGCTCCCCCACACCCCCCTAGCCCTTGCCGAGCTACTTGCCCTCTGGACTGTGGGTAAAGCAGCAGGCCCTATGTGGTTGTGGGTGGCATTATTAAGTTCTCCATGCTCACAGTACCAAGCAATGTAAAGTGGCATCTCACACAGTGAGTAATGAACTGTGCCAGAGCGGAAGCAGGAGGGATGACAGCCAAAGAGGCCTCCTTGGCAGCCACTAACCTGGGCATCCACCAATTTATCATCCCCTAGAACCAATCCACCAATGCTGCACTGCCATTTGTCATTAATTATGCTAATAAGAACACCATTACTCTCCTGATGAAACAGGAGACTGTTATTGGGATAATGCATTTACAGTCAGATCCATATTCACTTGCTTATTACTTTTACAGCGTGTGGACGAGTGGACTTTGAAAAGAGATATTTTCCAGTACCTAAATAAAAGTGATGTTACATTCAAGCCCAGGACTTCTCTGCACACACACTAATAAACTATTATAAAAAGACAAGCCAACCATTTCATAATAATGCAATATTCCCTGCACCCTAATAAAAAAAATGGCCTCATCTATGTAAGCGCACAGATATGTTTGAACTTTTTCACAGCAGACTTCATGGTTTTAAGCAAACCAGCCTGAGCAGAGTCATTTAATATAGCTTCTGGGAACCCCAGATGCCCTTTTCCAAAACGACTTCATTCCCAGAATCTCATTGTGCTTTCTAAATCACACCACAGTATGTATTAGAAGATCATTAATTACAAACTTAACAAGTCAGCAGAGCCATTAAAAGATCTTTAAGGCATATTTGACCATAAATCTCCTTAAACTATATTTAATGACTGGATTTTTGTGAAATATTTTTTATCAAGTTCTAATTAGATGTGTGATAACAAACCCTGCTGTACATGGGGCAAATGAGGGAGCCGTGACAGGCCCATCCATTGAGGCTGTCCACGTCTGGACACTGAAACTAATGGAGCACTGCTTCTATCTCAGGGATGGATAGAAAGCAATGAGGGATGAGACTCCAGAGTCCAGTCTGGCCTGCAAATGCAAAGCCATTTAAAGTCTCTTATTTGACTGTAATAAAGGTCCAAAAAATGCCCGAGGGCCTCGAGGCTAGAGTCAAAAATTCCATTAGGATTTATACAGGATTGATCCTCAAATACTTAATGGCACCATCACACTGGGATCAATCATGTTTTGCTACTAAACCTGGTTAGTCTAATTGAATAAAAGTCACTGAATGGTGTAAAAGTTCTAAATCCAGGTGTGCTTTCTGACACTGAGAAATGGACTCTAGAACAGCTGATTTTATTTACAAGTGGATATATCTGTTGTGTCAATCATTGTCAAAATGCATTGTTTGGGGGGAAAACGGACACTGAATCTTTGTGGAATAACGCAAAAACCTGCAGATAATATGATATATGCTTAAGATCTACATAACAAAGCAACATAATTATATTCCAAAAATGAAAAACAAAGCTTGAGTTGTGAGGAGAATGCAATCTAGAGAAAATATACATACACATTCTTTATTACACAAAGAGTAACTCACTTTTTCTCCTTTAATTCTTATTTATTGCTATTATTTTATAGCTTAAAGCATATTTGACTGCAGTCAGGCAGCGTCCACCCAACAATGTTAAGCCTATGCGGCTATGAAGATATGGAAAATGCACATATATGCTCAACTCAGCTCAGAAACTGAGTAAACTGAGCAAATTTTAACCATAATTGTAAAGCCATACAGTCATTATGATGTAATCAGGTGCTTTTTTCTATATATATGATGAGTTTCTAGGAGTAGTTTTAGAATGTGTATGTGCAGGCTTTAGATGGAAATGCTAATCTTGTTCTCCAGATGAACTTCGCTCTTTCCCTCTATCTCTCTGTCTCCCTCTCTCTGTTTCGCCTTTTGCTGACCAGGGGAATTAAGAAGCAAAACGTGGGTTTTAAGAGCGTTCCTTTCATGTCTTGATGCAAGCTTTGGCATTACTTCAGACATCAAGATCGGTTTCATAGAAATCCCATTCCATCTAAAGTAAAAGCGCGGCAGTAAATCTGCCCATACCTCCCCCATAACACTTCCATAAATGATTCATTCAGCTCAGTTTAGCTGATGCAAAACAGAATGTTAGTGAGTTGTGGATGGAGCCCGAGCTGCAAGTGGAGGACAAACCCAGCTGCTTAGTAATTTCATCAATCTTTGAGAGAGAAAGAGGGGCGAAAGGAGAAAGAAGAGAATGCTGTACACTAATAATAACTTTTGTGTCACTATCCAGAGGTCGTGTTTTTTAATCCCTCAGCCTAAAGAATTGTGTTATTCTAAAATATAACCCCAGCGGTGCAGAAGCAGTTGAGATCCATCATGGTTTGCGATAAGAGCCGGCTGATCTCCTCCCCCTGCGCAGCCTCGCCCAGAACTACACAGGGAGATAAGATGGAACTTTTGTTTGAAACCTGATGAGAACCCTCTTAATGAAAGTGCTGCGCCAAAAATAATCTTTTTTCTCCATGTTAGTCAATCAAGAAATAGTGTAGTTGGGGGGGGGGAAAAAAGGAGAAAGAAAGTAATTTTGCATAATCAGTGAGCACCATCTGGAACAATTAACCAAATTCCACAGAACTCAGAGGATCAGTCATATTGGCTTATTAAAGATCCAGAATTATACAAGTAATAAATCCATGGAAAAACGAAGCGTACCCCTGCCTGTCACGACTATTTTAACTTCAAATACAGTGGAATACTTGATAAGGCTGAAAAGAGGAGATTAATATATGCAAATTATGTCGAGCATTTAAAAGCCCCCCAACAACTGTCTCGTTTTTTTTTTTTTCTCTTTTTTTTCTGTCTCTTATTACAGGGCTTTATGTTTTATTCATACACCAACTCACCTGTCATTTCATAAGCTATAATATTATGAGGGTATTATTAAACAGCATAAAGTGGAGCTTTAATTGGAAAGCTCCATTGCATTTTCCAATTATTTGCAGCAAATTAAAAGCAGATGCACATAGTTTAATAAGAATTCTAATATTGTTTCCTGAAAATCAAAAATCACTGTCATCCTGCCAAGATATTTTGCAAACCCAAGTTAATTTTCAGCTCCCTATTTTTTTTTTTTTTTTTTTTTACTTCCCTCATCCTCCTCCTCCTCTGAAGGATGAACCTTCTCCTGTATGTTAATTGAAGTTCCTCTAATGGATAGGGAAATAATTGCTCTCCATATTATGTTAGATCAGGGCCAGTGTCAGTATTTATTTTTGATTAACGCTATAGATATGTAAATGTATTACTTTTTATTACATTTACCTTTTTATCAGATGGATGCCTGCTGAATATTATATATTGTTCTGCAGGTAATAAAGACGGACTGCAATGCAACAGATGTAGCACAGTTTTATTTCAGAGTTTTGGGCTTTTTTTCCCCCCAAAAGATTTACATTTATTTATTTTTATAATCCAACATATGCTTTTTAGACAGATGCCTTGAATGCATGTATAATTACTTTTAAAATATCCAGATTTTCCTGCCAAGGTATGAATAAAAGACCTAATTGGCAAAGGGACTTGGCATGGATCAAAGCAACGCCGGTGGAAGGAAAGCAAACGGTTCGAGCTGCTATGAAAACTTGATAACTTTTCAAATGAGCTCGAACTGTCAACCGAAAGAGGGCTGCAAAATAAATGTGAATTAGTTTTTAATATTCTGGTAATAAATGTCAAAGCTTCTGCACATCACATCTGTACATGATGTGACTGCAGATGACAGATTTCCCAGACATGTTACCTCTCCTCCCCTCAACTCGCCTTCTTTTTGTGTGTGTGTGTGTGTGTGTGTGTGTGTGTGTGTGTGTGTGTGTGTGTTGGGGTTTTTGTTTTGTTGGGAAGTGACGGAGGGTTTAATCAAGAAAGCAGGCAATTCATCAATCCTAAAGAAGGCGCCTGTACAACCCTGACAGAGCGCACATGGTTTTAGACCAACTCGAACCTGGCCAGCTGTCAGCCCACACACATGCGTGCACATGCAGGCACCCATGCACCAACACACAAACGCACACCAGCGCTACCACCACGCTAACAATTAACACAAATAGGCTGTCGGCTACGACCTCACACTTGGTCCGCAGGCTATCATATCGTTAATGAAGGGAAGGTGCGTTCTCTCACATTCACAGTGGGACACTTCAAGGCTGACGAGTACACAGTCTCGAGTAATAAAGGGGGAAGCGTGTCAGGCTAACTCCATTATCAGTTTTTCTTAAAAAATCTCACCAGCTCATAAAGAGGCAAAGGAAGGGGAGCGTGCACCTGCAAAGGACAGTTTTCTGGAGATAAATGGTGACTGCTGGCAGCGCCGTGTACAGTATGTGCATGTTCTTCGCTGTCACTCAAACCCCGTCCCAGCGGAGGAATCCCACACCAAATGACACAAACCGCTCAGCTGTGTGTTAATGTCTGCTCCTTCAGGGCCTTACTTGTCCTGACCAACTAAGAAAATGACTGTCATACCCGCACAATGATGTATTAATCAGTTTGTAATTTTGTCAATGATAAACTGCTTTTCTCTTCTTTCTTTCTTTCTTTTTTTTTTTTTTTGGACAGCACTGGATTTAAATTCAGAGACTTCAAAATTTATAAAAATTTGTGTTTTAAAAAAAAAAAATCAGTATCATGTTCTGCACATTTCATATAAGGATTTTTCTTAAACATCCAATAAGCTGGGTGTAGCACGGCCTGGGTGTGCCTCTGTTGGAGCAGCAGGAGGACTCCTCACCACATGGTGTCTCTCTCCAGCTGGATAAAAAGCTGCCTGCCTCATTCACCTCGAGTGGCTCACACACTCTACAAGACTTCTCAGCCGTCTCAGCCGGCTCTGACTCGGTGGCGCTGAGGCTGTCATAGCTAAGCTCTGTTTCCTAATGAATTAGCCTTTTTTTTGTGTGTGTGTGTGTGTGTGTGTGTGCGTGTATGTTTTAGTCACGGGGCATTGTACTGTTGTTGAGTTTCTCCTTGACAAAGCGAAAGGAATTCCTCCAGTGCATGCGAGGTACATATGTAAGTATGGCATGTGATGGATCATCTTTGACAGCTGTTAAATGTTCTCTTGAGTGTAATGCCGAGCTCCTCTGGGAAGTCACGTTCTCTGAGATAAGCAAAGCTCTGTCCAGTATCCAGCAGTGAGAAGTGCCAGAGGAGCTCCTTTTCCATGTACTGACAAAAATTAAACCATTTGTAAAAACAACCCAGAAAGCATTAAGCATTATTCTCCTAAATTTCAGCCTTGACAGCGAGGAAGAACTGCAGTTTGACAGCATAATGCATTCCGAGAAATGCTGTTCAATTCATTTAATTGTCTGTAGTGACAGCATCATAAATGGTACTGACTAGCATACGTGCGTGCGTGTGTGTGTGTGTGTGTGTGAGCGTGTGTGTGTGACACCTTTTACCTGTCGTGTTGTAGTGTCCACTGCTGTGGCGCTCAGAGTAAATCTTGCTCGTGTTCCCCGAGCTGGAAGGGAAAAAGCAACAATATTCAGCCGTGTTACACACAAGATAAATGCACGTTAACTTTGTATTTTAGAACACTTGTGCTCCAAGAGACATCCCTCAGGAATTAAAATATAATAAAACAGGACATTTATTTAAGGATTAAAAGCGTGAGAGCTCCTCCAAAACACAAAAGGGCTTTCTAAAATGTCCAAAGGCAAAACAGAGCTCTGAAATAACAGGCTGAACTTGAAGAGGAGAAATGGTAGAAGTTAAACTGTGCCTCAGCTGCCCAGGGGCTTGAACAGACCTTTAGCAGGGGTTTGGAGCAGGATCTTGTTAATTCTGGAGGAACTGAGAGATTCCATTATTCAAGGGAAGTCTGTTTTTTTCTCCGCCTCTCTTTCATGGCCTTGTATTACAGAAAACAGCACAGAATGCACTTTGTGGGGAGTTGAAGTTAACAAACCATATAAGATTGAAATCCTCATCAATCAAGCTATCATGAATTACACCCTGTGACTCACCCCTACGGATCGATAAATCCACAGCAAGCGGGGCGGGGGGGGGGCCTGTTATTCGCAGCTTCAAGAGAGCTGCATAACATGACATGCTTTGTAGGTAAAGGGAGCAATGATGGCATTACAAAACGAATGTTCTTATAACGATAATGCAAAGCAGTTGGCGATATCAATAAAAAAGGGGAATTGCTTTCATTAGAGGACGTGCGAGCGTTGGAGTTTGCTGTTAAAGAGCAGGAACAAGACGAGCAGGTTATACAAGGAAGCCGGAACTCTGGGCTGAATTATAACGCAGGCGAGACGGATTCTGGGAGCGAGCAGGTGTGAAGCTGCAAATAACGAAGTGTGTTTTGTGTATTATGTACTGTATTTGGTGTGTTTACGGAAAAAAAAAGAATCATAATCAATTTTCACTGACACGAGGTTGTAAAATCAAAAAAAAAAAAAAAAAATTCTCAAAATTTAAGACTTAAGCCAGATCTGCATATTCCAGCGCTGTGTGTGCGAGTTGCGCCTTGCAAAGACTCACATCTACGGACGACATAAATAAATGCAATAATTTCCATCAAGAGCAATAAAACAAGACTTGTGACAGGCCGTGGTATTTATGAGGTGAAGCCTGCAACTCAGATTTATTTGCAATGAAAGGGTCGACTTTTTCTCCTCCTCATTTACATCAGCATTTGGCCATGTTAAATCCAGGCCAATGGTGAATTTTTAAAAGGTTGGCATCAATCTTGTGGGAACGATTGCCATATTCAACGCAGACTTCTTTTACCTCGCAAAGGTTGATTCCACAGCCGAGGAAGAAAGGTACGCGTCTTTCAAAGCGCAGAGACATCCCTCGGACTGATAAAGTGGAGGCAAATGGTTTAAATGTCTCTTAAAGAATCTGTATTTGTGGTGTTATATCACTGCTCAGAGGAGACAGAGAGAGAGAGAGAGAGAGAGAGAGAGAGAGAGAGAGCAAGGAACTCGGCATTAAGTCTGGCTATTTATCCGTGAACCTAAAAAGTGAAAATGGTGCTTGAAATCCCCACTAGGCTCATGAAATACTATTCTACAGGCAACCTCCAGGGTTTCTTTCCCCATCTGTTTGAAAAGCACAAAACTGTCTCAGTCCAAATTGGTGATTTCTAAATACAATTTTAGGTGGATTGGAGAGGGTAACATATGGCAAATCAATTAGACAACTAATTCTTAAAACAAAAAAACATGGCAAGTGCATTTGCTAATCAACAGCAGTGTTGGGGCTCACATTATGTTGGCCACAGGAGTTTTGACAACAATTAATCCTCATTTCAGGCAAGGAGAGCCATATTGACACATATTCCTAATTTGAATATTCAATTACAGCGTAGTTCCTCATCAAATTATAGTAAAACTGGGAACACGGCCTGATAGATTTATGCAATTACAACGCATCAAGATTCAAGAGTATTATGCTCCCATGAAATGTGCTGGAGTTAAAATCATATCAGAATAAGAAAGCAAACGGCGGCACGGACGATTATTTGGCAGCATGAATTACAATTCAACTGATTTTTTTTCTTTCTTTTTTTTAGCGTTGTGTTCATTTTGTTGTTTCACATAGCAAATAAGGAAAAGAGTTGTCTGCTTAAAAAAAGAAAAAAAAGAGGGGGAAGAGGAAGTGGAAGAGACAGTGGCGACAGACAGGCAGGAGTAGGTAAGATGAGAATGAGAGTAATATCACTGACTGAAGAGCCAGAGCTGCGATACAGAGAGCTGGAAGCTCTTGTTTTGACACACATCCAGCCTTTCCCGTGACAACATCTCCACACCTTCCTCTATGTGCCAACAGTGCTGCTTTGTGGGAGCCGCTTTCTCACCCATCATTATCCTCCTTTAAGTTCAGTGTCAGGTGCTGAAAAGAGAATCTCTCTGACTTTGGTGGCAAATCACTGAATAGTCTTCGCCCATCAGATCTTAGCTGATCATTCGATCATTTCTGGCACCGCTCTGCGTCCCTTCGCTTGATCTCCGCTAGTTTTTGCAACTTTTCTGAACGTAACAAAGTAATGAGTGAGATTGAGCCGGGAAGGATTGTTCTTCAACACTTCAGACAGGGGATCTGTCATGCGACACGCTGACAGTCACCGTGTTTCCTTCTCTCAAGAGTTGTGTGCAGTGGGAAGTCTTGGTTAACCAGCGTGCAATGAAAGCTGATACAATAATCCTGCAGAGCAGCAACAATGTGCGGCGTGTCACAGGTAGAAGACTGTGCAATCCAAAATGTATTGATATGCACGCCAATTCTGACACTGATGACTCTCGAGCCTTCGAGTGCTAAAAAGGAAAAAAAAAAAAAAAGAAGCTATGAAATGGGGGGAAAAAAAAGAGACTTGACATTTTTATCACTGTACAGATTGATTTAAAAAATGTCCATGTGTACAATAGGCTATTATTTTAAGAGAAATGTCAAAAACCTTGATTCTGACTGAGGCAAAAGAAATTGCAATATTAGAACAAGGCTAATTTATGCTAGCAGTCACTGTAGAGGTCAGATACCAGCTTCAACGATGACAGTTTTATCAGGAGAACAAATGGCAGCGTTGGTCAGGAGGAGGAAGCAGGGAGATACTTTACTGGCCACATTAAAAGGCTGACCGGATGGTGCAGGGTGTTTTTTTTTGTTTTACGTTATAAAGTCAGGGAGCTGCTGATACGGTCAGTCTTGACAGAGAACAAGCTGAAGTGGTTGACATCAACCTGCTGCTATGAATCAAATCAGAACGCCGTCTCGCACTGAGACGCTTCATCAGACAAACCTGATAAAGAGACACTAAACACACAACGTTTAAACCCATTTGCACAACAGGCAGCTCGGCAGGCCTCCTCCCTGTAACTTTCAGCTACTCGATATGGTGCAGCAGCCTGAGCCAGTGAGAAACAGCTATTTCAGTTTAATCGTTTATCCCTGATCTTAAATACTAAACATTCCTTTTATAAACTGATACGGTTTGCTCCCCTCTGGATGGCTCTTTCTTTCCAGGACTTTTTCTGAACTTGGCAGAACAGCGTTCTCTTATTTTGCACCTTAGTCGTGGGATAACCTCCAGAGAACCCTAAAGCACAATCATTTTGTCTCCCTGGGAGGATTCAGAGCTCTCATAAAGACTTCTGTAATGAAGAGCGCAACTGCCATCTATAAGCTGGACTTTGTGTTTTGCATTATGTTACTTGTTGAGTTTGACTTGCCTCATCTTTGCTGTATGTGTATTCATGTTGTATTTGATTTTGTGATTTCTGTAATTTTGTAATGACGTGCTTTCTTGGCCAGGTCTCCCTCGAAAAAGAGATTTTAATCTCAACATATCTCCTAGTAATAAGTAACAAATAATTCATTTTGAATGCAACATAGAACACATTTTAATGCCTGTTTCATGATCATAAAGCCTCAAATATAATGGAAAATCAGTTCTTTATTATTGTCACTTGTAGTACTTCACAGCAGTGAATAACAACAGCACATTTTTACTATAATGTATGTATTTAATGCCACCTGGACCCAGCCAAAAAAGCCTGTCCACTAATGAAGTCCAATTAATAATTTCAGTCCGACCTGTCCGGGCGGGGCACACCCTGGACAGGTCGTCAGTCTGTCGCAGGGCTGACACAGAGAGACAGACAACCATTCGCACTCACATTCACACCTATGCGCAATTTAGAATCACCAATTAACCTAACCCACTAACTGCATGTCTTTGGAGTGTGGGAGGAAGCCGGAGTACCCGGAGAAGGAACCCACGCAGACACGGGGAGAACATGCAAACTCCACACAGAAATGCTGCGGCCAGATGGTGGATTTGACCTGTTGCTGCGAGGCAGTAGTGCTAACCACCACGCCACCGTGCCACACGAAACAAGCAGTTTCATTTTTGCAACTCCAGTCTCATGGACTGAGGGAAGCTTTCATGGCTGTTTGACAATTCTTTTATAGCGATTATTTCATAAACAAGTTGAATGAAAATCAGCAGAACAGTCAATAAAGTAAATAATTCTTTGCAGCCATAATCCTAAAACACATCTGCCCATACTGTGCCCAGCAGTAATAACAGTGGATAAAACAGGTCTGATGGTGCCGACTGGAACTCAACAAAGCACTCGACGGGCCACGTCTCCGGTTCATTATTTTACAATTCAGAATCAATTCATAACGAGAAAAAAAGAAAAAGCTAAAGTGTTTTAAGATTTTTGCAAATTCAATTTAGGACTCTTAAAGTGAAACTGAAACCGCCCGAGCTCTGCAGACCCCTGTGTTTACAGCTGACAAAAACAATACCAAAGCAATTTAAATATAACACCTCGCCCTCAATACAATAACTGTGCGCATCCCATAATGATGCAACGCTCTGCAGTTACTGCAGCTTTGTGCTGCTGAAAAACCTGATTTGCGGTTTACGTTTGTATACAACCCTAACGAGCTCTCGCTGCCTGAGGCAACGTAACATTTGAGAGGGATCACTGCAGCTTTCAAAATTATAAGGGCCATTAAAAATTTACACATTATTGACTGTATTTAAAACATCTTTTCCACTGACTGTAAAGAGCACTTAAATTTAAGAGGTGCTATTCTCCAAAGGCCATAAAGTTGTAATAGATAGCCCGAAGGAGGCATGAAGGAGAGAATTTTCTCCTGCTGAATATGAATAAAGTATAGTGGCGTAACACTACACAGACAGTTACGCTGTGTTACTGTACTTCTTTAGGGAATCAGTGCTTGTTGAGGAGCTGTTTATAAATCACTGTGTCAAACTATCTTATCTGTGACTTAAAAAAAAAAAATTACAGAACTATTTATGGCTATATGTACGGCTGTCTGAAGTGCGTGTAAGAACTGCCACTGTATAAATTGCCCACAGTTTCGTCCTTATGCGTCAGTGCATTACGGATGGAAATGCTCTCAAAAGAAGACTCTGACTGTGGAATGAATTTTAATGTTAACACAAAAACAGCAGCCTGTGATCTCAGCAGGCATCAAGAGGGGGTGGGGGGGTGTGAGTCGCTTCGAGGTGCAATTTATTCCAACCTCTGTGCCTCACCAACTTGAAAGTGGGCTTCAAAAGAACTGAGGATTACCGGCAAGAGAGCTGTGAAGGCGCACATGGGCCTGAGCTCTCGACATAACTTCAACACATCAAAGATTATTGACCATCGGCTTCGAAAATATGGACGATTCACAAATCTCTGCGCGGTCTGAACTTGGGTTTTGAATCAACAGCTGTCCATTTTTATTGTCCTCATCCCCGCTGCACGGCCGTGTGAACAGAAGCTCTGTTTTGAATACTCGTGCAGGCTTCCACCACTCCGGCCTGTTGAAGCTTTTAAGTGGCTTTTACTCAGCCCGGCACAGGATGGCAGAACATTGCACTTCAAGCTGGCAGAGACGTCCGAACGCTGTGCCAAGCTTCACTCTCCGCAGCACCGCCACACCAAAGGAGTCTCGATTGTTTATTTACAATTTGCTGGGGAAATCCCCAGCTCTTCATTGTGATGAATAATTGAGCTGTTTGTTCTGGACACAGTACAAAGGTTTGCTCCGTTCACTCTGAGGCCTGAGGCGGAGGAAGCCGGAGCAGCGTGAGAAGAGGAGGGGGACACGCAAATTCCAGCATGGAGGAGATCTTGGTGTTCTCTCTTCCTCTGCAGCTGTCGCTCCCTCTCCGGGCTACATCTCCTCCTTATTTTTTTTGTCTGCGCACTGCAACACTCCTGTCACCGCAATCGGAGGAGCGACCTCGCTCTGCCTCCTGGGACGCAACACAAATAGCAGGAGTTTAGCCCTCATTGAACTTGTGTTCTTGTTCAGGGGATCCTGTCTAGTTAGCCCCGTCTATCCAGTTCACCCTCGCTACCTTGTTGTCCAGCAACAACCTTTGCAGCAGATTGCCCGGGAGTGATCAATTGCTTGTGTCTTCATCGGCATACATGAGGTACAGAAGCGTAACAAAAGCTCACAAGGACAGGAAATAAAAAGGAAAGCAAGGAGGGAAGTTGAAACTCGAGATGCACAGCTGAATATCGCGCCACGTTGTTACCTTGACGCGCCGAGCGGGCCGTCGCTTTCAATCCTGCTGGACGCGTCTCGTGGCAACGGATGCTGACGAACATCTCCCGTCCGATACCATATTCCCATATTGTTTATTTCACTGTGTAAGAATGAAAAAGATGACACACAAGTGTTTAACAGGCTAGGTTAGCAGTTTTACCTGCAGATGACAAAAACGATCTTAGATTGTGACCAAGAATAGTTACAAAACATCAGGATTTCATTCATCCCCACTGTCAAACACCTCACCCCGCACAGGTGTAGTTAACAAGATGGTTCTTGGACTTTCCACTGATCTGGATGTCATACACAGCTGTCTTCACAGCCTCACGAGGGCTCATTTTCACGAGGAGCCTCCTCTTCCTCATGGCAGCTTCCTCTGATGAGTCAAGTACATATGAGGATGTCAGAAAGGAATTGTTGGTTGTACATTCAGCTCCGTCTTCTCCTGAGTTTGTGAATAAAACTAAAAAGAAATCTGTCGACGTTTTCAGCCTCGAGGAAAAATATATATTCACAAATCCCATTTATGCTTTGCTATTTAGTCATTACCAGGCTCCGAATAAAAGATGAGCTAATATCAGTTTGTGGGTGACTTGCTGTGCTCAAAGGGGAAATGAGTGGACACTGGAAAGCCACAAAATTCACATGCGTTATTATCATTTTTATCGTTTTAGTAGGTAAAATGACAGAACTAAGTGAATCCTCCATCAGCTTTAGTGCACAACGGGGATTTAAACTCAATATTCTAGATAGAAACTCATACATAATGTCACATGTATACATTAAACATGGATTCACATAAAGTAATAAAACATTAAATTACAACATAGCCAAACAAAACATAATCTCTTTTCTTCATTCTGGCAAAAAAAAAGCATTGCCATGCTTTCCTATATTGCATCTGTGCCTTGCTCATTTATTTCCCCGGCAACACTGGAAAGTGCAGTGTAAATGCAATGATAATAAAAATAATAAACAAGCTGTCCTCACTCCCCACACCAAAATATTATTACATTTCCGCGGCGTGGATAGCGAGGGGGAAATACGTAGCACTCAAAAAGCACTAAAGCATTGGGGAATGCATTTCATTAATATTAGATAACCCCCATCCACTCGTCCTCTCCCCAAATAAATACATAAATAAGGCCCTCATAAAGAAAAGCACAGCTCCAGCTGAGATAAACAATGACTCATGATTCTCTTCTCTTGTACCTCCAGGGCAAAATGTTTATTTTATTCCCACAGCCTGCCATAAATTAAGCTAACCTGCACCCATAAAACATTCACTATCTCAAGCAAAGCTGCCCCTGAGGACCTCCGCATAAGCCGGTCAGAGTGGAAAAAAAAAAAAAACAACAACAAGAGGAAGGGAGCGAGCCCGTGGTCGGTACTGACTGTTTACCTACTTGTGTCCATTGTTTCTTGCACAGGTGTGAACAGCTCTGGCAGAACGTCTTTAATATCAGCCAGCTTCATGTCCACGACAACATCTGGCCCCTGAACGACAGCGCAGAGGCAGGAACTTTAAAAAAATATATGCAAATTCAACTTTTGAAAGGACAGAGAGCAAGAACGAGAAAAGGTTAGTCATTTTTTTGGAGCTCAGGAAGGAAAATGTAGCGATAATAGACTCAATGATTTACTAAAAGCTCAAGAAGTCTCTAAAGAGAATGGTTGACAAAATAGCTCAAGTAATTACTCTCTAATAGCTTTTTCTGGAGTGAGAGAATGCATGTGTGAACTTGTAATCATTCTCAACCTTTTGGCGAGGAGCTATCGGGTGATGGGAGACAGAGCAGGCAGTCTGATCAACAGAATGGGACTAGTTAAAAATAATCACGGACTGTGTAGTTGACATTTTCAAGCATGACTCTTCCCTGTCTCCCATTACATTTTCATTTTTTGCCATAATAAATTGCAATAATACACAGCGGCAGTAGAGAGTGGGGCGAGCCAGGCGTGACTTGATGCGTCCGAAAAGCCTGGATTCCACTGCCACTGTTGCCCGACAGTCATTACCATTAGAGACATTTTTTATTCATAGTTTTTACACTGACGTAAGGAGGAATATGGATGAATGTTATTACTATGCATGAAACCTTTTTTTTTTTTAGTGTTTTCCCCTTTTTTTCCCGTGGAGAATTTTTCCTTTGCAACCTGACAAAGGGGGCTATCTACCTTCAACCTAGAGTATGATAAATCACAAACTATTTACTTCTCCCCACATAATACAGGGGCTAATTCTACAGAATCTGTTTTTGTCATAGACAATTACAGCGGGAGCTCCATTGACTGGCAGACAAAATAGCCTTTGTTGATGGCTCTGTCATGTTTTATTTGTGTCAAACTCTTCAAAACAATGTGGACACGCATTTTAAGATAATATACAGGAACTAGGGAAAGGCTATTTGTATGCTATATACTAAACCGAGGGCCAGATTGAGCTCGGGCACGAGGCAGCCGCTGCCAAGTTGCCTGGCTTTAAGAGGACACGCTGAAAAAGAATCGGACTTGATTAAGTCCTAAAATTGAGCTGATGCAAAGTAATAACAAAAATGCAGGTTTTGTTTACTGCCCGCATCATCCACCTGCAACCCACGGAAACTTAATTAATAGACAACCAATAGTAAGCTGTATGTGCTGAGGTTAGACAGGTTGATTATCCTGGCAATGTAAGCAGGTGTATTTATGGCCACAGAGCAGCTGACAGCCAAGCAGAAACACATCAGCTGTAGGCTGCAGGCAGGAGAGGAGTCAAAAAAGTGACCCGACAGCATTATGGGAAATAAAATGGAAAGATCATTTCAGCCACAGAGGAGTCTTGGCTACTCAAATTGGAAGCTTTCTATATATATCCTATAGGATTTTTTCTTGCATAAAAAGGGAGTATTTTCAGTTTCAAAAGTTGAATATATGTACATCTGCTTTCAACAATCACCGCGTGCTAACCGTTTTCTCTACAGGGCCGCTGTTGATCGAATAAATTGGAATAGTTAAAATACAGCTCGCCGTTATTTCATGAATAAACATAAATAATATCCTCAGGAGGGCCTCCAACATGAAAAATACCTCTACAAGGTATTATTCATCCAGGATATGCATGCATATCCATTTTAGATACAGGTACTAGCTTTTTTTTTTTTCCTTTTAAGTGGGACTTTCACTCATAAAAGTGCAAAGTGCATTAGGATATTCTGGCAGCAAAAAGTGAGCTAATAACCGCTGGCAAACAAAGAGGTGCAGTAGATGAGGAGCCAGTGCAGAATGCATAGGAAAAGGGAGAAGTTTACGTTCACGCTTACAGTTTTCCTGGTGAAACAGAGGTAGCGAGTGACCTTGGATTTGAATAAACAGTCCTTCCACAGGTCGGCGTCAGAGCCATCTGTTGTTTGTGCAACCTACGTGGAAAAAATAGGAAAAAAAAAAAAACAAGGAGAGAGAAAACATGCAGGAGGTGGGATAAAGTTAATGTATGTATGCCATGAGCGTGCCGCTTTTGCCTCTTCCTTTGCATACTAGCCTTAATTAACGCTTGCCTACACTGCTGCTCCATCTCATTAGTGCTCTGCGTGGGTAAAGGAGTCTTAGCCTCCAAAAAGGTGGCTAAAAATATCATCTCTTGGGACTGGGCTGATTAAAGATGCCCTGACAAGGATCTGCTCTAATAAGGGAAGCAAACTTCATTGTGGGAATATATTTATGGTAAATGTGGAGTGCATCTTTTTTTTAAAATAAACTTTCTGTAATATTCCCCGACTAAGACGCAGGTAAACTGAGACACTGTGCGCGCACACATGAACAGCTTTATTTTATTTAAGGAGACGGCCTTTTCTAAAAATAACTTACAAAGAATTTAAAGTCTAATTTCAAAGACCTGAGCAGCTTGCCCTTGTACAATAGGCTCATTCATAGTTGTAAACGAGCGGCAGAGTAAGTAAAAAAAGAGATTGCATCAAATTGACAGCATGTGGGCACCACAAGTCAAGCTCAAGGTCCTATACTGCATTGCTATGTAAATTTAGGTATGCAGGGCAGAGTGATAAAGCAAAATATAACCTGCAGACTGCATCACAGAGACTCTCCCATCGTTCGAGCAAACATGCTTGGCTGAAGCGTCATGTTCCATTGGCTATCATGTGAGAATAACCTAAATAACTGCCAGAGTTATTTTCTAAAGGGATCCTTTACAAAGAAGAGTCAATCTAATGAGGTTCATTCAAATGAAGAAGTCATAGATCTCTGCACCCACCCACACACATTACCCCCTTGACAATAATGATGAATGACCCCGGTGACTGGTTGGGGGGGGGGACATGGTATGGGGAGATTCATGCAAAACCACGACTGACTAGATGGGATGAGAGCAGAGACTAGAGTGGGGAACAGAGACAGATAGTAGGATGAGAGAGAGGAAGAGGAGAAGATGAGCAGAGAGAGGGATTGCAGGGCCTCTCCACAGCACTTTCATGAAAGGTCCCAGAAGGAGCCAATACATCACCAGCCTCCCTTACTTCCTTACAAGACAACCCGTCTTGGCCACCTTTTTCCAGGTCAGTAGCCAGCGCATCCTGTCAGCGTAAACAAAGGGCTCGCTTTGTGAAACCCAAAGTCAAGTTGAGGAGTAACGAGGGCACGGTCCTCCGAGGAGGCACCTCAGGCATCATCCTGCCACAGCCGCCGGCAGCAAGAGTGCGACGCAGCTTGAATTTGAAACGCCGACTGCTGAGCCACGGCAGAAAAAGCATGTGTAAACTTGTAGTGGATCTTGTCTAATACATACAAGTGTGCCACTGTATGGCTCCATCATTACGCTGACTTCAATGAAAAGAATGTCACCTGTCTGATAAGAGATATCATACCTCTGATATTGAAATATGGTCGTGTCATTTGATTTAAAATGCAATGTCAGATTCAACTACTGCTTCTTAAAAGCTTACGCTCGCAGTGATCTAAAAGCCCACCCATGAAACAAGTCTTTAGGGGGTACTGAATATTCCTATGAAGCATCTCTGGAGACAGGCATTACCAGCAAGTTGCTGTGAAGCACAGCTGTGAATACAGACATAAAGGCATAAAATCAAAAATCTCTGGAGAGCAAAACCAGGTGAAGACAAAATATGAGAAGCACAGGGAAACAAAGAAAAACACAGAAGCTGAACAGTATTTCAGATCCTATTTTTAAATAAATCAACTTCTGAAAATATATTAAAAAGAACGTCCTGTGGTTATTTACAGGTTTTTCATTTTGGGGCTCTATTAAAATAGCTTAAAAGTTGCATATTTTAATGATTTAAAAAACCCATGAGGTTCCTGTTGTTTTAAGGCCCACCTTATTAAAAGACCAGTCTGTTGTGACTGGTCACCTGGACGGAGTAAATGAGGAGTTGGTTTTAAGCTCTAAGTGGAAACGTATGCGCAATACTTTCATACAACACCATCACCGTTCCCAAAATGACTTTCCCCACTATAATTTACTCCTCTGATAAAGTCTCTATAAGCTATGTTTGCAGTTCTGTTTGTCTGCCTGTCATTACGATTATGGGAAACACTACCAAGTCAAACTGAATGTGCAGCAGGTACACATGGGTGCCCTTTAACTTTGGGCCATTTTAAATAACGATCACTTTCTTTAAAATGGGTGAATACAGTATTAGCCTTGGTAGAGTATGAGCCCTCTGAATCCCTTTGTTTTTGTTGTTGTCGTATATCAGGGAAGGCTAATGAAAACCCAGCTGAGTGACATGAAAACACAATGACACACACCCAGTCCAGTTCTTGTTTACTGGTTTCACACCAACATTTTACATTTGTAGTTTTACAGTTATTCTCACTGTCCTTCGATATTCCAGTTTTGACACTGCTCTGTGGACTCTGTGAGGTCACCCGTAGGTTTCCAAAGCCCAATATTTAGGCCTCGAGATGACCGTTTCCATTGTCACCTTCTTGGTGTTTTGCAACAGGATGTGATGAGTTAGACAATGAGTGAACCCCTGATAGTCCTCTTTTCTGAAATATAGTATGACGTTTGAATTTTTTTTTTATTATATATGACCTGGAACAAGTAACAGCAGGAAAGTGTTTACAAACATCAAGTTAGAAAGCTTTTTGATAGACTTCCATGGGACCGAATTCTGGTATCTGGTAGCCATTAACAAGAATGCATGCACCTCAGCGTTAGCCTGACTTTTCAGACCAAGAAGCAACAGAGATCATTACTGTCTATGACATACACCCAAAGCTATTGCCAAAATGAGCTAACATGCTAATGCATAGGACTCTCCTATTGTTCTGGGGACATTACCATTAAAGATAAGCCGGCAGTGCACTTCATTGTGTTCAATCTTGCAGCTAACAGTGCCTAAATGTTTTGCTCATGGCTGAGATAATTTACAGTTAGAGAGGCTGCATTAATAAGTACATAATAATGTTGCGACGCAGCCTTATATTGTTTGTCCCAGGGTGTGTCTACTGTAACTAGCCACTAGGTGGCCACTAAGCAAATGTGCAGTAATGTAGATAAGTCATGCAAAAAACACCTGCTAACAAGACATTTTGGACATAGAATAACTTTTCTGGTTGACCTTTGTAACTTTGCAGCTGTTTCACAAGCATAAAAATCATATATGACAGAAGAAGCGGTGAAAACCCAAAAAGCTTAAAACGTGTGCTTTAAAGAACTAAAGGTGCAGTTACTTTGAAATCTACTTGGCTTTCTTGTTGAGATTCAGAGTGTGTGGTAGACCGGGCGCTAAAGCGTGGGGGCAATTAGTTTAGCTGAAAGCAGGGGGGAAGAAGCTAGCTGCCACAGCCCCTTTGCAACCCACGAACAGAGCATGAGTGAGCAAGAGTCTACTCAGTGTGTTTGATGTTAGGTGGCTGCTGGTGCTTTAGCAAAGCTCCTGATCCCAGTGGAACAGTGTTTGATCTGGGCCTGTGCTCTCTTGTTTTGGAACAACCTGCTCAAGTTCAGAGATGTGAGCGTACGGTATCAGAGAGCAAAAGAGTTAATCAGCTCTTTGATCTTCTTTATAAAATATACGGAAAGTATGGTGAATAGTCCGTATTAAGGAGGAATTTGAAAAGATTTCTTATATGAAAGGAAAGCAAAAATCAATACAGCTAATATCCCGAGACTTTCCCTCCTCAGTGGTGCATTAGTAGACTGATACTAAGTGCAGATATTTTTGTTTGTACTTCAAGTCTGCAGATGAAAGACCACATAGCGATGCTCAAAAAGATATTCTTGAAGATGGAACAAATGCATTTTAAATAGAGCTTATGAGCCTGAAAGACCTTGAATTTTATCTTGGAGGTTGACTTGCACTTAGCTTTTTATTCTTCATGATCTTACCTTGAATCATGCCTTTTTCAAATTTGACTTCATAAAGAAAAAATAATGCAGACTGAATTATCTGACTAAAGGTTTTAATGCAATCCTGTTTTTCTACAAACAAGTATCTTACCCTATCTTACCTCAGATAGAAAAGCCCTCAAGTTTAGTATTACACAACTGAATCTGAATCTGGTCCTAAGATTTGACAGCTAAGCTGCCATATTTTGGAAAGCTATATATAGGCAGCGAATGTGCGAGAAAAAAAGCCGGGTATCGGACGACCGGGGGAATCCCCCTTTGGGGTATCTGGTGACTGCTTAATAATGCTAATGGCTGCGCCTGCTTGTTAACTGAGCAAACTGTTCCGATAGCCAACCAGTGAAATTCTCAGCCCAGCGCTGCGCCGGGCAGTCAGTTGCTGGCTAAAACACTGATAGACACAGCAATACTTTACATAAACTAAATGCTAATAACAGCATGCTGACAATCTCACAACAATGCATTTAAACAAAGCTTAGCAATGTAAAATTTACCAACTACAATGTTTGCCATGTTCGCCATCTTGGTTCATTCTGTTAGATGGCGAATCTAGAAACAAAGTGCACCTGAGGCTGATTGGGATATTTTTTTAGGCGTAATTGCAATAGATCAATAGTCCTTGATGCTTTTTACTAAAAGTCTGCCAATTTAGCATTAAGCTGTGGCTCCATACTATAGTGGAAGTGGGTTCGTAGTGTAGTGGTGTACACATTTGCTTGGCAAGCGAAAATCCGCCGAAAACACAAATCCCCACTGGGGTTGCGTCAGGAAGGGCATCCGGCGTAAAACTCTGCCAACTCAGACACGAGGAGATACCCGCTATGGCGACCCCTTGTGGCAAGGGAGCAGCCGAAAATAGCTCAGAAACTGACGCAACCGTCTGAAACTAAAGTGATAACCAGCTAACTTTGGTCAATGCGTTCTTATGCAACAACAGTATTTTCTGCAAACACTGAGTGATTATCAGATTTATGAGCATCTGTGCACACCATACCCCGGTCATCTTTGTTTTTATAGCTGTTTTAATTGAAATTCCAACTGATGAACATGCTGCAATTACCACCTGGAGGCTGCCAACCAGTCCCTCTTTCTAAAATAAGCAGTAAGTCCAAAATGTTTCTACATTTTAAACTACTTGTCTACCACCCTCCAAGTCTAATGGGGCTTCCCTGTGTGGTGTGTACAGTTTCCCTGCCAGTGGCTCCTCTCTGATGCCAACCCACCATCATCTGCTCGATGTGAACAAGCTGGGTGTGTTGGGTGGAGCAGGAAGAGATAAAAACTAAAGAGGGAGGGTTTGGGGGCCCAGTGAAAACAAAAGATGCTCGAATGGGAAGAAGGAAAGAGGAAGAGAGATCTGCCCTTGAGCTTGTTTTGTGCTTTGTTAAACTTATGCACTATCTTCTCTTTTTTACCCTTTAAACTAAGTTACAGCAGAAAAAAAAAATCTAATTAAGCAGCCTACCCTGCACTACTTCACATTCCTGTTAATGGTGAAGATGCTGTGAGGCTTGAATATAAAGAAAACATGAGGACAAACTTAAATGATAGGGGCATCAACCAAACATCATTAAACCTTGCCTCTGGTGTGTCTACAATACTGGTGGCAACCAATGAAGGGAATCCTTCTAATCA
Organism: Cichlasoma orientale; assembly: GCA_034780415.1. Classification (NCBI taxonomy): domain Eukaryota; kingdom Metazoa; phylum Chordata; class Actinopteri; order Cichliformes; family Cichlidae; genus Cichlasoma; species Cichlasoma orientale. Next base: position 579,785 of record JAVDPK010001284.1, on the reverse strand, counting down.
TCAAAGTAAACTTTATGAATAAGTCATCTAGCAGAGCTTACAAAAACACCTTGAAAGGCTGCCAACACCCTGGGTGTGCATTATGCTACACAATCACTTTCAACAGTTACATGTACAACCCAGTACAGAAAGCAAAAATCAGTCTTAATTAGATCTCCAATTGGGATTCTGGCCCTATCATATGAGTGGAAATACTTTAAAATGGTGACAGCATCAGAAGGGCAAAACTGAACCTGTGATTTTTTTTAAGGGAAATAAAAATAAGCCTCTTGTAACAAACATACATGCAGGTCACTTCAGTTCAAAATAATTACAAATGGAATGTCTTGAACAAGCTCATCCAAATATGGTTAGGACATTGTGGTAAGCAGAATACTAACAACGAGGCTTCACAAAGCAACGGGTGATTCCATGGTGTTTATGTCTAGTTTTAAATATACAATCTATGCTCAGGATGTTTCTACTCACAATGTAGTAGTCATCAGGGACCTTGCTGGGGGAAGAGACTACTCCAACCGCAGAGATCGGGTGTAGAGGCAACTGGCTGCTGACTTCAGACATGTCGCAGATCTGTTAGAAAAGCAGAAGAGCATCATCACAACTTTGGTATCAACATTTTTTTTGTGTATTTCTGCAGTTACACACACACACACACACACACACACACACACACACACACACACACACACACACACACACACACACACACAC
>JAVDPK010001284.1:555002-569361 GCA_034780415.1 Cichlasoma orientale | reverse complement strand
CACACACACACACACACACACACACACACACACACACACACACACACACACACACACACACACACACAGAGTTATTAGTTTAATAAGATGTAGTAAGCTTTACTGTAGCTATCATTTTATTTCCTGTTCTCCATACAGTGATCCTCATATCTATTACACACGCAGGACTTTGTCACTCAGCTCTCTCATGTATTTGAATGTGCTGTTTGCTCCGGTGTGGTGATTTAGCGGGAACATTTTATCAAAGCTAGCCAAGCAAGCCTGGTCCACCAGGGAGCCAGGCATTTTATAAGGGTATAAATAATCAATGACACTGCATCTGTAATGGCCTGTACTGCTGTTTGTTAACCACCCCACCCCCACCCCTCCCTCATCCAGACTGGCACGTTTGTTGCTTAAACAATAGAAATAGATTGCCATGGCTAATTGACAAGGCAGGGGATTCTCTCTTTATATTCCAGAGTTTATTTCTGTGTTTATTGCCCGTGACCCCTTTTACATCATGCGGTGAGGCGCTCTTTTTGTTTTGTTGTTTCCATAATCTTAAGTTTTTAATCACATCTGCATGCTTGTTATCTGTGCCATATCCATTTTTTTCAGTAGAACTGCACATGGATTAGACAAGATTTATATGAAATGAATGGGATTCAGACGCCGTCATTCAGTGTGTTCTTTCGAGTAATTCTAGCTGTTGCTTGTTGTGAGCATCAGTCTCATACGGTGGCTGGGAGGTGCAAACCAAATTTGTTTTGGAACTTGTAAAAGTGTTTCATTGTTTGTAATTTTGGTTTGCACCTCCCAGCCACCGTAGTCTCAGCTGATTTCTGTAGCTCAGTTAAAGCATTGTGCAAAAGTCTCCAGCCGCCACACATTTCTTTATATGTTGTTTCAAAGAGGCCAGACCTTTCTGTAATATTTTAAAGTGGTCTTGAGTAATAGTTCTCAGGCTTTCTGAAGGTCTTTCAAAGTTTTCTTTTGGCATTGGCTACTTTGTTTGTTTGTTTTTTACTCATTTTCAGTCCAGTCTTTGTACCTGACCATTTTCAGAGGAATGATTTTGTTCTGTTGTCTATGAATAATTCAAGCATAAAAAGGCACCTAACTCAAAGGATGAACCAGACAACTTAACAAAGAACCAATTTTAAATTGTATCTTTAGGCAATTTGTTACTGGCAGCCTGTCACTAAAACACGTAATTTGTTCCCATTTTTTTTTCGTTGGATTTTTGAAAAATGCCAAAGATAACACAGTTTGGCAGGCATAAACTAGTATTATTGCACCAACAATTCCCTCTTTGATTCCCAAAGAGCTATTAGCTGAAAACGTGGCATATCTCAGCATGCTGTGCAGTGCGTCCTTAAACAATTTGAGAAAACTGGACAAGTGGAGGACAAAAGAAGAAGTCACAAGCCTTAAAAGCCATCTACAGCAGATGAACAGTATCTGAAAGTCATCTTCTTAAGAAAAAGAAAAAAAAAAATCCAGCAAAGACCTGAAACATGACCGGACAGATGCATCTGGCTCTTCAGCGGATCCATACTGTTCACAGAAGCCTCATCAGAAATGGTCTCAGTGGAAGGGCGGCTGTCAAGAAGCCGTTCTTTAGGAAGGAAAACAGGGAGAAAAGGCTGAGGCATGTGAAACGACACCAGAACTGGATTCAAAATCAGTGGCAACAGGCCTGATGGAGTGATGAATCCAAATGTGAGATTTTTGGCACATGTAATTTATCATCAGTGTGTCTGGAGTTCAGGAGAAATGCATAACAGTGAGTGTCTGTAGCCATCTGTAAAACACACTGCATTTCAGCCAGTGGTGTTGGGGATCTTGTCAAAATTGATGGAATTATGAAGGCAGAAAAGTACCGTCAGATTTTGATCTACCATGCAACACCATCTGGAAAACATCTGATTGCCAACGGCTTCATTTTTCAGCATGATAATTATCCCAAACACACTGCCAATGCAGTTAAAGCACACTTGGATAGAAAAACAAACAATGCAAAAAGGGCAGTCATGGATTGGCCTCCCCACAGTTTGGGCCTAAGGATTACTGAAGCAGGGTTAGGGTTAGGGTTAGGGTGTGGGATCATCATCAGAGAACAGAACAAAAGGCAGCCAACATCCAGAGAAGAGTTCTGAATGTCCTTCAAGAAGCCTGGAGAAATATTCCTAATATTATTCTTAAAGAAATGACAAGAAAGCTGCCTCAGAGAGTTCGGGCTGTGTTGAAGAATAAAGGTGGTCACACCAAATATTGACTTTCAAGCTCATTAGAATTGTACAGACTCTGCTTTTGCCTTATAAACTGAATTTCCATGTATGTTTGCACATTTCAATAAATCTGTGCAGCTATTACACGTTTTCCAAGCAAAATATAAAGAAATAGGCTGTGGCTCAAGACTTTTGCACACTACCACACAGGCTTTAAACATGCCTCAGCTTCACTTGAAACACCATAAACTAAGCACACATATGGAGTGCTAAAATAACTGTGGTAAGCAAAATGTTCCAAATAGGTTAAAAAAAAGAAGCATTAAGATTAAAAGTGTCAGTAATACTGCTTACAGGATGTAGGATGATTTTCAGGATGCACGCTCCATGCCATTACTGCTGCCTTCTGTCTTACAATTCACATATTTTCCAAAAAAACAACAACTCAGAGCTCTAAGCACAACCACCCCGCTACCAAACACGATCCATACAGTATTTTGAGTTTCACCCCTCCCCCCCATTCTCACCCATGAGCTTCTGATTTCCATTATTATTAATATCTGCCTGTTTAATTTTCAGCTCTGTCATAATGTGTCGGCCTAAACTACAAGAGACAATCCCTTATTGATTACTTTCCCAGCAGCCCTGGCGCATGCCCCAGCTGATCACGCCTCTCATGCACAGACATCTCATGCATTTCAGATAATAAGCTGCTGCTCTGGAGTTGAAACAAATTGGATGTGCAGTCAGTCACTGTCCAAGTGAATCATGTTGCAGTCTGTCAGTGGACTAGGCTTGGATTATCATCTTACCCAAGCGAGGCAAAAAAGGTAGAAAAAAAAGATGCCATGAGCACCTGCTATGATGGCAAGCTGGTATATGCGACTTTCACATTGTTGCAGACTTACATGTTGGGACTACTGATCATCAAATACAGATAAGATGGAGTGTTAAACAAACTGACTTATGGTGTCATTAATATCAAAAATCTCTCTTTTTTTTTTATTATGATGCAGCTTGAGGCTTGACATGGACTCACTTCCCTTCAACTTTTCAGATGTTTTCTTGAGCGTACTGCAAAAATCCCGGCATTTTGCATAGCTGATGGCATTTCATTCATGCACCGAATCAGTGATTAAAAAACGTACAGGATGCAAATTGTTGTTTACGTGATAGTCTAATGCAACACTAGAAAATCCTGATATGAGAGGGACCAGCTTAGAAATTCCTTTTTTATGAGCGCTATATTTCCTCACCCATCACAGACTGTTCTTTTACATGCCAATAGTGGTGAACTTTAAATAGCAGCTGCTCAAAACATCATGCTCCATGCACGTTCTGTACACGGACAACGCACACTGTGCCGAAAAGTATTTCCAAAACAATGCTGCTATTGTATTTACTTATACATTCTGTAACAGAGAGAAAATGAAGCATTCTGTCACCCTGGACTTGGCTCTGTTTCAAATTCAGTGCACTTTCACGTGGAAAAATCAAAAAGGGAAGTTTTTGGAGTTGCACAGGAAGAAATGATTAATAATACATCAGGATTATAGAGCACAGACTGTGCTGCACTGACTTTAATAAGTCCATGGAGAGAAAACAAACCCAGACTACGAAAACAACCATACTTGCTGTCTGAAAAACATCTGCATTTAAACTCCAATAAATTCCCTCCTTAGTGTAAAGCAGTAGTTAGCACTGCATGATTAAAATGTAAATGATATTTCTCATATTCGGTTACATATCAGCAATTTTTCAAAAAGTATATAAAAAAAATAATGGTTTTATTTGAGAAGTACACCTGGGCTACTGTGGTTTGCTGCAAAAACCCTGAGAAGTAGAATAATTGGCACCCTAGTGTAAGACTCCCTCTGTTTGGTGCCAGCTGTTTAAAATATGGATGATATTGTTTTCATTGCCAGGCTTTTGTTGAGTTCTGCTTTGGCCGTGCAGTATAATACTCTGACTCTGACCTTTTCTGGCATGTGGAAAAGTAAATAAACAAGGCACTGATGTATTCCCTGCGTTACCAGAGGAGCTGAGCAGCAGATTTTCCGTTGATCATATTCAGGTGTCTAAATACAAAAAGCTGTCTGTGGCTGCCTAAGCAAGAGTGGCTTTTTTTTTTTTGAGTGTGTGTGTGTGTGCGCGCGCGTGTGTGTGTGTGTGGAGCAAGCACAGAATAATGGATGATGGGGAAGAAGAAAAAAGGTATTGACAACTGTGATCGGTATATAGTATCTTCCCTCTATTGGCAGATTCTCACTTCTAGCACAGCTAAAGACTATTGACCATGAGATGTTTTACTCGGAGCAGGTTTTTTTTTGTCTTTTATTTTGTTTAGAAATGTAGCTTCTTGTGGAAATGCCAATAAAATGCAGAGCAAGCAATTTAAAAGCAAAGTTTTGATGCACTAAAGTGAATTACAGCACATTCATAAATGTATGCACTGTTAAAAAAAAAGAAAACAAGACAAAAGGAACAAAATAAATAATTACACATCAAATACACTGCGTCCAACTCGGTGTCTTTACTTTGTGCGGGTGTCGCACTAATCCTAGTCTCAGCATCTTCCCACTCATGACTGCCCATTGTTAACTTTTGCATAAATGCATAAATAAGAAAATGATTAAATTTAAGTCAAGCCTTTCTTGTTATACACTGTCGTCTTAAATCACGCATAAATGTGATAATTACCCACGCTAGGCCAAAAGGGCCCATCACTGCCACTTTAAATCCAATAAACGGCGTGACCTGATCACTATAATTGACCATCTATCAAGGTCATTGAGGAGTCCAATGATGTTAACTGCTGTTTATAATTCCTCTTGATCATTGCTAATTACAGAAAGTGTGAGAAACCGATATTCCAGAAACTCAGAGAGCAGCTGTCAACCAAGAGGTAAGACTGAATGTTTTAATATCAGTTAGCTTGAAAATGACCCACATTGTGATTTAACGTGATATACGTACAGCTTCAAACCAGCTTCCCCAATATTTTTGGGCTCCTATGAGCAGCAAAGGATGATGTCAGGCACAGCTGATTAAGCCACACCCACAAAGTCCAGCTGACCTTTATTACCTGTTCTTATTTTCCTAGTTTGATTATTGCTTCAGTCCTAAACATGCACTGTTATATACAAGAACAGGGGGGTGTTATGTTACTACTGTTAGCACCAGAATGATTAAATCATATTGATTTAGTTCAGTTTTCAGAGGTAAATGAGAACATGTAAGCTACAAGTGCATTATATTATAACATAGTTAACTTAGTGTTGCACTTAAAGGCACATCCAATGAGCAGGAGTTTAGGTTTACTCAAGGGAGAATGGCAGCCTGGTCATGAATTTCATTTAGCCCTATAATGTTCTGTGAATATGAGGTCCACTTAGCAGTCAATTTTTACACAGATGTCACATATGACCTCTAATGACAATTTAAACAAGCCTAAATATGTTAGTTACAGGGGCAAAAAAGCATATCGCTACCCTTTTAACAGTTCACATTTCAATAGAACACTGTCTGCGCCGGCATTTGCAGTCCACTTCTTCAAGCCTGATGTTCTCACCGTGCCGCTCACTGGGGCAACAAGTCATTGAGAAAATGTACAATTTATTGAAATTTTATGGAAAGACTCTTACCCCATTTCACCACAGCGCAATTACGTAAAAGCCATCTAGCCCTTGAGTAACCCTTTTTATAGTAATTCATTTATGACTCTGGTCACAGAGGGGATGCCTCTCCTCCCACAAACACCCTAAAACATGTGTGGATGGCACGAGGATGAAATCCGCGCTGCACTGAAGGGCACCGCTTTCATCAAGACGTTCTTTTTTTCTTCATAAGCACATCATAAAATATTTCATTCCGCTTTTATAATCGACTTGTTTCATTATAAAGTTGCACATTTTATTTCCATGAATGACAGTGACATAACCGAGGCTCATTTGGGCTTCTTTTTTTTTTTTAAGTGCTTCTCCTTGACAGAAAACATGGATAGTTTTAGTGAGCATTAAGAGACGGCCAAACTAAAAGAGAAGGAGACTTAGAAATAAAAGGAAACTGAGACAAAGCGACTGAGTGAGTGGTTGGGAGCCTGCTATAGTCTAGTCTCTCCTGAGATGAGTATGATGATTGCACCCACATTCCACTGCAGAGCTTAAACCCTTGGAGGCTTTTGGAATGTGAAAACCTACTTCTTCTCTCTTTATAGTACAACACTTAGGCAGCGTACCACTTTTTTTTTCTCCCCCGCCCTGAACATTGCTCACATTGCTGTTCCCTGAAGCTTGAAAGCACAACATTTCTCAGCCAGCAACTCCCACTGGGACTAAAGCCCAGAGATGGAAATGCAAAGGATATGTTTTATTGGACAGTTGCAGACAAATAAATCTAAATATGTATTTTGGTCATGTTTGTGTGCCGACTGCATCCTGAGGGAGTTGAAATGATTATATGACATAAATAACAGCGCGGTAGCATGATATTAGGTCACATGTTTACACACACAGACCTAAGGTCAGGGGAAAAAAATAATTCAAACACTATTTCTCTTCTTTGAAAGTGAACACTGTTTGGTAGCATGCATACTGTACATGTTGCTAGGAGCCATGCTTCCCCGTGTGCGCTGACTATTAATGAGAGATGGAACCATACAGTCAGGTAAAATATACATACTTAAGTGGATAAAAGTCATAGCTCTGTTGAAGCCTGCCAGCGAGGCACAAATCAACCTGTCCAGCGTGGAGGGAGACGGTGGGTCACCCTGAATGAAATGGTTTAGGCTCACTGATCTGCATGAAGGAAAGTCGATGGGAGGTGTCGATGAGAGGGCAGGCGGGGACTCCTGCAATCACATGTCCCGTGATTGACATGGCCTAACCTCGGGGCTGTGTGAGATGTCAACATAGTGCAGCCCCCCCCTAATACGGCCTCATGTTTCACAGTGAATTATAGGCGAGGCATCTCTTTTGCCATGTAGTTTTATGGCAACATCACAAGCTTTCATTTTAATTTTGTAGCTCTTTTGTCTTTTATATATATGAATCTCGCTTTACTTAATAATACAGAAGTGTGAAAATATAATATTTATTTATTGTAAAGAAAAAAAAATGTAATTATTTGGAATGGAAGTGTATTTTCCCCCTGGCCTACTTTTAAATCACCACTCTCTCAGCAGGCTATGCTTATTAGTATTGGCATATCCATTCTGATTGATGATCCACTTCCTCTGACTTTTTGGTGAAGTTGATGAAAAATGTCATCTTGGTTGCCTTTACAGTGGCTTTTTTTTTTTTTTTTTTTTTAAAAAGCTCAATCAGAATCTTGTTTTGTAATTTAAGCTTGCCATAATTACAGAGAGAGCATAATAACAATTTAAAACATGCTGGCGTGGCATTGTTTAATAATTATTCAAACTATTAAATATCGTACATCTGTTAGAGTACACAGCACTGTAATATATTTGTTGAACAATATGTTTTAATTAAACTTTGCACTTCAATGCACTTCATTTTCAGATAAAATACCAATATTAGTAAAATCCTTCCAGTTTTCTATTTCCCAATGCTCTCTTACAATAACAAAGAATAAAAGCCCGGGCGCTCTAACTTTCTCATCCCACGCAGTGTCTTTGAAGGTAGCGCAAACTTGAGAAAATAAAAGTGGCGGTCTATGGCAAACTGCACTTCAGAGAATTCAGCCCCCTTTTTCTTTCTGCCACATGTGACAAGTGAGCCATGCAGCTTTGCAGAATTATATATCTGTGTGTCTAATTATTTCTTTTCAAGTCCATACAATAAAAGACTGCATGCTTTTCTCTTCTCGGGGCTAGGATAGCAGGAGGAGTGCCCTCCAAAATATTCCTTCTCATGACTCTGACATGCACATCTGTCTGCACGTCATCATAGCAACTTTCTCGACGTCTTTGGTTTTAATGAAAGAGATCTAGGAGCTACAAATGCAATAGGTGATGTGATGACACATTTCAATTCCTATTGCGCAAATAACACCTCTCAGGCTTTCTTTTAATCTTTATTATTCACTGCTTCATAGTTCAAACAGCAATGAAGATGTCAGACAATTGCCCTTCAAAACAAGGCGTACGCACAGGCTCTATTGTAATATAGGTGTGTTAGGTAGAATTACCTGTGCAGAGCAACGGGCAAAAATGTTGCAATCTTGAAACTATTTGCATTTTTCGACCCCAAGTCTTTCAAGATATTTCATGCAAAGTAAAATATTGCTTTTTCCATTGCGTTCCTGTTTTGTTGAATTCCACCATATTTCTTGCACTGAATAGACTGCTGCAAAGAATTTCTTCTGCTGCAGTGCGGTCACAAGGGGGTAGCATTGACACAGTTGTTTAAGCCCTTTAACAGGCAGCCCGGCAGCAGGACAAACTGCCTTTGATGTAATTGAGGTCTTAGACCTCTCTGAAAAGCATATATTGGTTTGTATGTGGAAATGTTCAAGGAACAATGGATTTCCATAAGTGGATGTAAAATCGCATTTGGAGCATCCTCGGCATGCTAACCACTTTCTAAACAATAACAAAAAGGAATCCTTCAGGATGTGATGGGTAATTCCAAGGCACTTACAGCCTGGAAATGTAATGGAATGTAGCATTGGGATTAAATGTGTGACTAAAAGATACAGACCTGACTAGTTTTGGGTACTTCCCCGGGTAATTCATTCAAATAAATTAGTTGATATTCTCTGCTCTGTGCAGCGGTGTTATACATCCTAATAGAAGTAAGTAAGGAGTATAAAAATATGCCTTTTTTTTGTCTCTTTTCAAAGGAATTATTAAAAGTTGTGCTTTAACCAGTGATTTTAATTAAAAATACATGATTTATTTTATTCTACATTTAAAAAAATATATATATGTGAAAGCAGGTTGAAATATAACCTCCAGCCTGTGTAGATTAACCTGTTAATTATCAATCATTCCACGGCCACACAAGAATTCCCCTAACTAACACTTTTGTCTATCCATCTTATCATCCAAAGTAATACTTAAGAGTACGACTCTGGCAGGGACTCATAAATAAAGGTTACCTATTTACATATTCAGTTTATCATGGATATTGCATACTCTGTACATAAAAATTCAAATGCAGTGTTTATGAAATATGATCATGCAGCAAATGTGAGAAGACACAGAGCACAGCCCATTCATACACAGAGAGGATTTAGTGCAAGTGATTAATAAAGAATGAAAGAGACATTAGACCCGAGGAAATTAAGTCTTGCTCAAAAGACTTAGTCACAAAACATATTCAAAGTAAACTTCTCTTGAAATTATAAATAAAAATATATATATAATTCTATATATATATATATATATTAAAGCTCAGACTAAAATTGTTATTTGACAGCCTTCCCATCAGAGCAACAGAAGGATTTATATGAAGCCAGTAACTTATCTGTAATTCAGCAGAAAATAATGACATTTGTAAAAACAGCTTTGCTGTGTGAATTTGACTCTGTTTCGTCTCCTTCCCTACAGAGTCTGATTTAACAGGGAGACTATAGCGGAAAGCAAAACAGAAATACTCTGCATTCAAAATGATATACTTTCTGTGTTGCATTTCCATATGGCACACGTGTAGGTGCAATCCGTGTGTATGCAAAATAAAGAAAAAAAATATTTTAACTGCTAAAGAACTACATGCGCGCACTCAACTCCTCAAACTATAAAGGAAAAGCTGTTTGGTTTGTACTTAAGAGAGAGAGAGGAGTAATGGCATAAAGTAGCAAATACTGTGCAGCAAGTGTCTCATCTCTTCTCATGAACTAGTTAACCTGAAAGAATACGATCTACAAATGTGTTTCAGCAAAAGCAAATTACCTGGGTTTTGTGGAGGGGAACTAATCTCTCCAAGCATGACACTGGACAGGAAAGGCCTCTTACTGTTATTATGATGTGTCGGCTTGTGTTAGATGGAGGGCCTTGATGGCCGCATCAGGAAGGAGCATCGAAGCCCCTCTACCATGACAGCGCTCTGATGGATGTACGGGTGGTGGAGGGGCAGGGAAGATGGAGGTTAGAAACCCAGAGATGAGGAGAAGAAGGAGGGTGATAGAGGTGCAGGGGGAGTTAGATACAATAGTAAATACCTACAGATGCAGCACATTAGCAGTAGGTGCAGATCCCGAGATAACATTAGCATGCGCGATAAAGCTTTCCGTGGGACAGGCCATCTCCAAAACAAAATAAAGGTCCCGTGTGGTGAATTTTCAAAGCCTATTTCTTGTGACCTGTGATGATTTGTTCACTATATGGAGCAGACTGATGATAACAGCCTATTTAAAAGCAATTTAGGAAATCAGAATATCTGTATGTCAAAGTTTGACACATTTTTCAATACTCTACATCGTGGATTCTTAGCATTAAAGGATGCAGGAACGAGAATTTTGTACAACTGAAATGATTTTGAGAAAGGAAATGGTTAAAAAAAAATTGCACAACATTTGCTTTTCTGTGAAAGTGGAATATACAGCGACAGACCAGAGTTTCTAGGATCTGAACACAAGAAATTCAGTTTTTTTTTTAAAAACTGTTACCATGTAGCTTGTCACCCATATTTAGCAGGTTAACTAATCCATATAGCTCTAAAACTTTTACAAGCTAAGAAAAGCAGCCTCATTTCCATCTATTCCTTATTGTACTCATTTATTTGACTTGAGGAATAAAAAATTTTTTAACCCATAAAGGAGCAAACCTTCAGTTTTCCATGTATTATTATAGTTAAGGCTTTTCCCATAACAGTGTCACAAGACACTTCCTGCACTAACTACAAGTGTGTGTCATTAATCTGCTTATTTCTCACTACAACATTCAGTAGTAGCTTTGTTATAATGTGCTGGTGCAGTAGAAGCACTCTAGGCAGGTACTTGTTGGTGTATCACAATGTTGTTTTTTTTCCCCCCCTTCATCCGAGAATGCTCACAGCTGGGGGTGTCTTGCACACAGTATCCATACTAAAATATTAATAGCCAGTTTTCCTCCATGTCAGCAGCTTGTAATTTGATTTCTGGTTAAAAAATGCAGTTTTGGGTGGCAGATCTCACAGTAAACACTGGTCCCTAAGTTCCACCTCATCTTGCTCCCTTTGGGTCCCAGGAGACAGTGGCTTGGGGGAAGAGATGGTGCTTCTCCTTGGCCTGGTAAAGACCGGAGGTGCCAAGACACAGCGGGACAGGTGTTCTGAGCTGCACACAGGGGAGTCTCACCAGGCTGCAGTGCCTGGCCTACATCCATCTTTGTACCAGGGGAGATAAATGAAAAACTGTGACCCAAACAGTCCAACATCACAGCCATGGCAGGAACGTGTTCTAACAATTGGGAGTTGGGAGGGTTTCCCATATCATTACTAAAAATGAGGCACACACTGCAATTAATTCCACGGCTAAATAAATGCCTGCCGCTTGCAGCATACCTCGCCGTGGCAACAGAAATAGATTAATAGTCCAGAATATAAAGAATAATCTTATTTGGCACCATGATATAAAATGGGCTTCAATGCTTGGCTCATTTCTTGATCAACATTTTTTGTCATCTTGCAAACCCTACTTTTTTTCCGCCTTTATTGTATAAAATGGTGTGATCTTTCCACTGCCCTTTGTCTTGGAAGAAAAATTAAATCTCATTTGCATTACCACGTCTAAATGTCAGCCACCGATATTTTGTTAGACATTAGTAAAGCTGGCAGCGAGAGGCGCTGGATAATTGCACTCAGCCTAGCAGAGGGATTTACATAATTTCAGATAGCAATTAAAGAATCCTTGGGAATTTTCTTCCTGGCCTCTCTCTCTCTCCAGCTCACTTCTACAACAGTACAAAAGAAGCATTCGTTTACATTAAGCTCCATGCTCCTTGCTGTTCATTTGCATGAAATTAAAGGTTTTCATGATCTTGAACAGCGGGGTAACATTTAAAATGCTGTTTTAAAGCCTTCACCTTGGAATAATGAAACACTTCTATTTTTTCTTTTTTTTTTCTTTTCTTTTTTTTTTTTTTAGAAGGCAGTGGGAGTTCATTGACTGCCTGTCCACAGCAAAACTTTCTCATTTTCCATTCAGTCATACAATATAGCTTGATAATGCTTTAATTAATTAAAAACACAACTTTTTCTCGCTTTCCAAGGTCCCTCTTTCTCTCTAATCTGAGCACGCCTCATCACCACCATCCTCCCACAAAGCCCTATTGATAAGAAAAAATTCAAATTTAAAATTCCAAATTTTTTTTTCCCATACATACAGTAACAGTTAAACATACACTGCAATCTGCCGTGTGCCTCTTTTCCAGAATAAATTGATGTGGGGACTTTTGCCAGTGCTGCAAAGATAAACGTCTCATGTACAGTATCTTTAATTAGGTCCCTATGGGTCCCTGTGTTATCTGCCACGCTGATTAGAATGAACATTAACTTGCTTTAGCCCCGAGTCTGATAATATGCAACTGTGCGTGGTGACAAGAGTGCAAAATCCAATCGGACGTCATTTCGCAGACCACATATTTCACCACTGTTCTTGAGCACGTGATATATTTTTTGATATTTTTCTCTATATATATGACTTCCATGTAAGAAGGCAAAGCCAGATTGCTTTAAATCCTCCACAAATTAACGGCATAGCCTGGACGACACATTTGATATGATTATAGATCATCAGGATTTGTTAAACCGAACTCGCTCCTCTTGGGAGGTCTGTGGCTCAGCAGTCCAGTGTGTATACTTTACTTAACAACACTGTGAGTTTGCCAGCTCTTACTTTTGTGTTTAATCTGAATATTATCCAATGAAACATAAATGCTGTCATGATAATCTAAAAGAAAAGGGGGGGCGGGGGGATCCTGAAGAATAGTAGCGCTTTGTTAAGACAATAAAGCTTTGTCACAGAGCTTAGAAATAAATACAAAGCCTCATCAGAACAATACCCTTCACACTTCTTCCTTGATTCCCCTTCCATCCTTAAAGGCATCACAGAACATTTTCACACTAGTCGTCCCACCGCTGTGAAATAAATTGTGACAGTAACTCAATATGAAGTGAAATAGCTGAGAAAGCCTTGAGTTCACTTGCGCTGACAGTGCTGTTTAATTCCATCTTGTGCCAGCCTGACATTTCTGCTGCCACTAAATATTAAACATGTGTACCCGTTTCATTTGCATCTGGTAATGAGGTGGGAGACAGCGCCCAACTGGTCAAGCCTCTCTCTCGTGGTAGTGCGTTTGTGGTACCTCCAACACAGCCTCATGGACAAGGGTAAAGCAACAGAAATATTTAGAGAAGAAGAGAGCTGAGGCAGAGTGGAGTAGGGGGAAAAAAAAGAAAGAAAAAGGGTGGGTGAGTATGGTGAGATAGTGAAGGATAGAGCACCCTTGTGTGTGTGCGCGTGCTCTCCAGAATTCAGAAAACAGTCTGAAATGACCCCAGTTCTCAAGCAGTGTCTGCTTTGGCTGACATTTCTCCCTGAATCTTTTAAGATGCATTCCTTGCTGCAAAATGCATTAGTGGAGAGAGGAGAAACAGAGGCACAAGAGGAGAGGGTTAAATGTGATTGCTCTAAATGTCATCACATCTTCATAATGCAATATATATTCATGATCTGGCAGTCCAGGAGGGAAAACATCACAGTGTTGCTCTGTAATTCAAGTGTTTTACCCCAATTTTGATTCACGATGCAATTCTGGCCAGACATTTCAAACCAGGACATGCATCAGTTTTTAGGCATTATACATTTGCTTGGACTGGTGTCATCTGAAGTGGATGCTGTGTGATGCCGGTGTTATTGAAAAGGCAGTAGGATGCTGACAAAATAAGCAGGTTAGGGCTAACATTATCCATATAACAGCTGCTTTATCTTAGAAACTGGCACAAGTATTCCAATTTGAGGACTGAAGTTGGAGGTAAAGGAGGCAAAAATCCCAGTCCTTATTTTAATCACTATAATAAATGTTCCTTTCTTTATTGTTCTTAATGGACTTGCCCTCCCTTTGCATAGAGGCTTAGCATGTTTAGCTAACTGTTTTGGTTCTATGAGCAATAACTGGGAAATTTTCCCCTCTATCTATCTATCTATCTATCTATCTATCTATCTATCTATCTATCTATCTATCTATCTATCTATCTATCTAT
>JAVDPK010001284.1:530244-554930 GCA_034780415.1 Cichlasoma orientale | reverse complement strand
TCTATCTATCTATCTATCTATCTATCTATCTATCTATCTATCTATCTATCTATCTATCTATCTATCTATCTATGCTTAAAAGAATGCTACATTAATGTAGTGTATCTTAAATAAAAGCACTCTTTAAAGTCACCACATTAGTGTTGTATGTCTAATCAAGTTATTTTTGTGATTGTGGATATTTTTATAATTCATTAGGATTTCAGGCATTGTAATAAACTTCTGCTCTAACTGTTCATAAAATGTGATGCTTCCTTTTTTAAGGTTTCTCTGCAGCTGTTTTGCCTTTTACTGCATTTTAATTTAAAACTGTTGCATTTAAATCAGTTCACCTCAAGTGTCTTGTATTTTAGCCTGTGTAACCAGGCTGACCTGTTTTGCTTTGATTTATTTATTTATTTGGCTACCGTGAAAAATTAATAGGGTTGTTAATTTGTTTTTGTTTAGTTTCCCTTTTTGCCATCTTGCTCGAGGGCACCTTTGCTGAGATCCTGTTCCCACACTTATTCACGTGAGTGATGCAGGCACAGGGGAAACCATTTGGTTTGTAGTAAAGATTACAGTGAAGCGCACATGGTGAGTAGTTGGTAGCACTCAGTTTGCATCCCCATGTGACCCCGTCAAGCTGCATTCATTTTGGTTAGTTAAGTGGCACTGCTGTTTTTAACCATTTTTGTAGTGTTAGACCTTTTTAGAAATGTAATTCAATCAAAATTTTAACCCTGTTTTGTTTAGCAGCTCCAGCCCTGTCCTTTATTTATTGATTTATATTAACTATAATATTACAGTTTGTCATGTTGCTGCCTTATGTACCAAGTATGTGCACCTTAGTATCAATAGGCAATATAATTAAGGTTTGTTAAAGTAATATTTCCTGGGCTGCTGAACTCCTTACTGTTGTCTTATTATTGCTCCTGCTACACTTGCTTTTTAGCATAATTTTATGGCAATTTTTAAACAATGAGCTAAGTCATTCAATAATCCACCTTTATTACCGTTTTTGTTCAAAATTTCTGCCAAGGTAAATTGAAATTGCCTTTTAAAGAAAGAGAAAACCTACTGAGCATGTCAGGATAAAGTGTCCACACCGGAGCTCATTTCTGATTGGACAAACAGCTGCCCTCTTGCTACATTTGTTTCCCCAACTTTAGTGCTGAACTTTATGAACATGTCAACAGCTTCTCAGAGTTTTGTTTATTTGACATAAAAATAAAACACAATTATTACAGTAAACCCCTGTGAGCTTCATGTGGCTTCAGCATTAAAGTAGTCTTGTAATTATGGGGCATTATTAAGAACATTGTTTCACTTCCACCTGCCCAGCACGTTAGCTTGTGTTAGACAGGCGGTGTTTAGTGTCTTCGTCATATTGTGTTGAGCCTTACCATAGCGATTAATAACAGCAGATCACACACAGTAAAACCATCAGCTTACATCAAACATTGCTGTGTTCAACATCAAATGCACTAGAGCTCCGGCTGCACGTACGTACATTAAGAATTTTAAGTATTTTGCAATACTTTACTGTAGGCTAAACTGCTTATTGACCAAACCACAGAAAGGAATTTGTTTTATTTCATTTAAGCAAATTTGATAATTAAGTGGTCTGGGCTGTTGGTCACGATGGCTTCACTTTGAGTTCTGAGACTGTTGTCAGAGGTTTTACAAAGCAGTCATTTCAGGGGATATGGAGACCTGCTGGAGCCATTTGTGTGCCCAGGGGTGTAAAACTGCAGTGTAGACATTTTTGAAACTTACCATTTAGCAGTTAAGCAACTGAAAAATAAAACACTAACACAACAAAAAACATGCAACTTAGCCAAGTTCACGGTAAACACATTTACATAATTTTTGTGTGACCTTTTTGAACGCCCGGAGCATTCGAATTTATTCTGTATTTCAGCTGCCCCATGTGGTGCAAAATAGGTATAATAGCTCAGTATAAGTACTTACAATTGTACTTGGTTACTTCCCGCTACTACAAATTATAGCAAATTATAAAATAGAAAAAACAAAACAAAACAAAATTTTCTTCATTTGAGCTGCTAAATAGGTTTATTTTCGTTGCATTTACAGTATGTGATAGTGACTCTGCACTGAGCTGTGCAGTGTTTAGGATAGCAAAGCAAAGTTTTGTGAGAGCAGCTGAAATGAAAGCACAATATTCCCTTTCCTCTGTCAGTCTCGTACACTGACACCGCTCCGCCACCACCAGTTTGAAAAGAAATCAACACCAGTATGAAGAAACTCTACACGCTCATTTCACTTGTATGATTTCTCAGGCTTGGGTTTACCTTTTTTTTGTAGCTAGTGTGGAAAAGCGATGTATTTCTGTCATTGCCCTGTTCAGCATACCGCTGTGCAACAGTTAAAGTTTAGATACACCGCACATCTCTACGTGGGCTCGTATTGCTTTCATAGTATGTATCAGATATGTCCCAAGAAATCAAACCTTGATCAAAACCAAAGCTGACTGTCAGTGAGAAACAGGGAAATATCAAAGAGCTTACAGTAGAAAGGCAGAGGCGCTTGAAGTTGGGTGCATGTGTGTGTGTGGTTGTGGGGGCTTCCCACTTCTTGTTAATTTTCTTCTGTTAAGCACATTCAGCATTCAGTCATAGAGATCTGTGTCCACTCGCGGGCCTCCGGTGGGACTGCGTGTCCTGAGGTTTACTGTTGCTAGCTTGTCATGTCCACGTCAACAGCACTTATCGCCTTCTGTCTGAGCGCTGAGATATTTCCCAGGCATTTAGCTGCCTGTTTGTCTTCTCTTGATTTCCCCTCCAAATCTGTCACATATAGTCTTCACCTGACACCTCACAGAGTGTTCTTCTCTCAAACACTGTCAAAACAGGCAGATCCAACAGAGAGAGATAGCAGCAGGGAACCACAGATTGCCAAATGTTATACACTGATGAGGTACTGCAAATAATGACCTGTGTAGGCAAAACGGTCTGGGATCATTTACTTCATCAGCATGCTGACTGCCATCCAAATAAGGAAAAAAATGAACAGTTTGTGTTCACAGTTTTGGTTTTGCAGTTCTTTTGGACTCCGAAATATCAAGTGCTGCTTTATGCTGCTCTCACATTGTCCTCTACATCAATACCACCGAGTCCAGAGTTTTCACATCACTAAGACTTTCTGTGTCCCTTTATTTCTTGGAGTAAAATCACTGGCATGAAAACAATGCACTTCACAATGAAGGCCTGGCGCAGAATCAAACGCTTCTCTTTGGTGCATTTTTCTTTCCTTGCCTTTAATCCCTGGCGAAAACCCTTCTATTATTTCAATAAGCTCTTGGTTTTTAATACATTATTGATCTTAAGGTTGAACTACGGGCCACTGCATTACCAGGATTGTAAAGCCTATCATGGCATGACACTCATGTACTTGTGAAAAATTATACCAATTATGAAATCAACCAACAACTAACCCAAAAAAACAATCAATTGTCACATTTGAAAGCATTTTGTCCCACAATGGTATTGGCTTTGAGGTTACAGAGAGAGAGTGGGCGTTGGATGTTTAATGACTTCCAAATAGGGGTCTCTCCTTTTTTCTTTTTTTTTTTCTTCAAACTCTTACTCTCCTCTCTGAGATGGTTTTCCTCTAAAGCGAGCTTATGCTTGATGCTCTCTGTTGAGCGACTGTGTGCCAATAAGACAATAGCATTTGCTATTGATTTGCCTTTATGAGCACTGAAGGCTCAACACTAGCATGTGCACTTAAAAGCCTACATTAAGGCTATGAATTATGATTAGTATACTACATAGCAGTGCATTAGGATGGGATATATTCATTTTAATTCTGCAAATGCCACAAAGCTAGCCGAGAACAGCCATTTCTAGAGAGTCTAAAGTGGTGGGGGCCAAGCGCTGAGTGTTGGTGGGTCAAGTGCAAGCCGTGTCTTTGACAGCGGCCGCCTGCCTGTGTTTCCATATCGCAACATTCAATCATGCAGTACCCTCATGCAGAAACCTTTAACTCAATGCTCATGAATGCAGGGGAGCAAAGCTTCCTGTCTGCCCCTGCACCAGCAAACTCTTATATAGTATTTGTTGTGGTCAGTGGTTAATTTTTATTGCTTTGCTTTTGTGATTAATGCTTCAAAGATAGTGTTTTTGCTGAAAAACGGCACATATTAAGAAGAATCAGCCGACCAGTGCGACTCATTGAGAAGTAGATGGGGGTATGACGAACTACAATTAAAGTCACCTTTATTGTTTCAAATCGAAACCATTGGGCTGACATCTAAATGACATTTTAATGAAAATTTTAGACAGGTTATTTTGAATGGTTTCCTAAAAGATGCAGAAGGTTGAGCAGGGGAGAATTGCAAGTGTCTTTGGGGTGGGGGGGTGGGGGGTACTTGGGTGGCTTGACGGGCGTACAAAATCTGAGCCAAATAAATGAAGTGGAGATGGTAATACAGTGTGTTATAGTGGAGAGTGACAAGCCCGTTCCTCCCATGAAGCAGCTGAGCTGGCATTAAACAGACAAGACATCCCGTTCAGTCAGTTATCAGCCCAGGAATAATGAAGGAACAGGCCGGCAGACCAGGACGAGTCACCCTAGTCAGCCAAGTGAAGAATTTAATTTCGTGCAGGTTTCTCTGCAGCCAAGCATTTCCCCATCGGAGGTCCACTGGTGCTTGGGTGAGCGTGGACAACTCAGTGCACCCGACTCCGTGTCTCTCCGGAGTTGACAGAGATGTGTGGTGATGGATTTTAGAGTGACTGTGGGAAGAGGGTGGACTTAAGTTTGGGTATGGCTGTTAAAGAGAGGAGAGAGCGATGACAAGCTAACTTCAGAGAAAAGTAAGAAAGCGATCACTCGTGTTCCTCATTTTCCAGAGCATGGGTGCATTATTAAATCAAAGACAGTGAAATGTGAAATGGGTCCTATGTGACCCAAAGATACTCGCTAGGAAATAACATTGTCTGTACTTAATGTTACCTCTACTTCACCAGCCGCAGACACCGCCAGGAGCCAGTCTTCACATGGCCACTTTAAATACTAGGATTTAATTTTGAAAATGTAAACATTATATTATTTTTAAGCATATCTTTCTACATTTGAGTAATGTGCATTTCAAATTTTAATGGAATGCAGCAGGTGGTTTCCAAGCATTTAAGTTAAATCAATGGAAAGAGTGGACGGCAGCAAAAAGAAGAGTGAAAAAACTGCAAAACAAATACAGAAAGATGCGAATCACTGTTGGGGTCTGTGTTTTGTTCTTATAACATTTTCTTTTCAAGCACCAGCTGCAGATCTAGTCATTAATGTATTGTCCACAGTAGTTGTTTCTTCTCTACAATGTGTGATTTACATGTCTTTAGCACTCACACTTGGCAGCAGCAAATTCCCAAGAACATGGCCAGGCCGTTTTCACAGAGGATAATATCAGCTGTTGAATCGCAGCTTCCTCTCAAGTTAAAGCAGTCGAACCCCTAAAACTTGACATCACAACATGAATGACTTTTATACAGTCTGATTTATTGTGCACATAATATATGAAACCTTTCCTTAACTCACTTTCTTACTTCATAATTTCTTTCAAAGGCTCCTTTTTGATTGAGATGTTGAATTTTCCTTTTTTTTCTCTCGTATTGAAGAAGTGAAAGATTTTCATCGGTTCACGTATGAATTTTATATTTCTCAGTCTAGCAGTCAAAATGAAGAGAATTTAGCACTGAATCCTCCTTTACTGCATTTGCAGTCGTGTATTTTCCCATGTTTGATCGTGTGGGATTTCCATCTTTCTGATGTCAGGGAAAATATCTTCACAGACAACAGAATCTTTCATAAATGATCCCATAATCTGGGATCGTGCTTGGCTTTAGAAAAAGACTATGACTAACATTATCACCTCTTTCATACATTCAATATTTCATCGCACTGTGTAGATAAGGGAATTGTTCTGGCAAATATTGATCCTATCAGAGAAAAATATCACAGGATTAAGGGAGTTATTCAGATTTGTTCTATTAGTAGTTATTAGACTTCTTTTTTTATACGTGCAAAGCAGTCACATAACTTCAAAGGGCCTTCTGTGCTGTGAATCTCTTGCTGCCAGGTTCAAGTCACAGCCAAGCATTTGTGCTGTTTACACAGTATGTGTATTTTTGAATATTTCGTTGAATTTCTGAGGCGTATTAGTCTGATCTTTCTCTATGTTTCTTTTGCAGGTGAAAGGCTGAGTCCACGCCAACAGTGACCACTCATTTGGAAGCAAACCAAGAGCCCGTGGCAGTAAAGACCTGCCCAGGGTTCAGGTTCTTAAAGCGGAAATAATTGCAGAGGTGCACGCTCCATTAAAAGCAACTATTTAATACAATAATCATTCAATTAAAAATCCCTTGTAGCAGCTGCCATAGTTGATTTGGATCAAAGGAACATGTTATTTGTGTTATGAGGCAAACTGGTAGACCAAGGGCCATAAAACAATTTTTCAGCAGAGAAATTTACAAATGCAACTGCATACCAGCTGAATGATTGTTTGCATTAATCCTTAGTTACAGTCATTTTTTTTCCCCCCCACATGAGCTATAGTAACTGCATCATCTTATATCTGACACATGTAAATGACAGTTTCAGGTTCATATCTAGGAGGAGGAGGAGAGCAGTTTGGGAGGCAGAAGATCTGTCAGTTGTGGAAAACATTTTTTTGAGTTTGTGTTTTGTTACCACACATTTCTTCAATGTGTATTAGCTTTTTGAAAGCAGTCAACTCACACTTCTCTCCCATAGTGTGCGTTCTGTCCTGTATCCCTATTCGCTCCCTTTTTTCTTCTATTTCCCCTCACGGCAAATGGGGCGACTGTGGCTCATGAGGTAGAGCGGGTCGTCTACCAATTGGAAGGCTGATGGTTTGCTCCCGGGCTTCTCCCGTTTGCATGCCTAGCATCCTTGGGCCAAATGCTGAATCCTGAGTTGCCCCCGATGCATCATCCGAGTGTGTGTGTGCGAATGCTCTGTAAAATGCTTGTGTATAGAAAAAAGCACCTGTATGAATGTGTGTGTGACTGGGTGAATGACGCTTGCAGTGCTAGATAAGTACCAGTCCATTTTACCAAACTGCTGCCCTTCCCTGAGCCTGTTTCTCCCAGACGTTTCCTCTTGTTAAAAGGGAGTTCTTCCTTCCCACTGTTGCCCACTGTTTCCTCATAGGGGGTTGTCTGATTGTTGGGGTTTTCTCCCTAATACTGTAGGGTATTTACCTTACAGTATAAGCAACATTTGTATTGAGTTCAGCAACTGGCTGTAGTAAAAAAAACAAAAAACCATTAAACTCTTAAAAATCATTCCAACCTAGCTGTCAGCTTCCTAGAATAACAATAAAAGCTGCACTCACTCTGTAACATTTACATTTATTTTACATTAATTCATGAGGTTAAACTTCGTATCCAGAGCAACTCTGTCTTCAGTAAATGTTTGGTTAAACACAGTCAGCTCTGTAACGCTCCAGGAATATGTCAGCAAATAATTAGCAATACATATTACTGTACATTTGCAAGAGCCAGTATTTGTCTTCAAATTTCTGCTCCAGCCTTATCTGCGTATGATGTAGTATTATATTTGGGGTTTACAATGTAAATTCTGGCATGGCTATAAATTATTTTGAATGGATAAACACACAAAAAAAGTTTGAGAAACAAAAGGGGCCTATTTTACAGTTACTAGCCAAATGGCCTTCTAAATTGGAAACATCAGACATTATCCTGCTGGTTTGCATGCAAGCCCATTCTTCATTATGGAGAGATGGCTTTGTGTTTTTATCTTGTTGGGTGCCTTTTGAGCAAAGGAGCACATTACGTCGAGTCTTTGTTTTATTGTGTTCAGCAAATTAATAAATGGGAAGCACAGTGGGAAAAATAGATATGAAAATGTGTACTTTGCATTATTGAAAAGCCCATCCACTAAAGGTTACCAGCAGCTATTGTTGTACAATCTGTGAAATGTAATTAGAGTGTGCGTATGTGTGTGTGTGTGTGTGTGTGTGCGTGTGTGAGAGAGCGAGAGAGACAGAGAGAGAGAGCAGCACAGATAAAGCTGCCTCTGCCATTATGGACTCCCTCATAACATTTTGCTTCCCTCTGAAACTTATTCTCTCTGAACTAATTTTGCACGACATGTTGCATTTCTGCTTCAGCTATCATGAGGCTACCTGTGAACTGAACGGGGTTTGTAACACAGCAAATTTTCGGATCACCGTTTTGACATGTGAACGCCTTATATTTGCTTTGATTTATCAATTCAAACCAGACAAAACTCACGCCACTACTTACAGCTGCTGTGCGTAATGAAATGAGATGGATAAGCAGAAGAAGTGTGAGGATGACACATGGATTCTGAAACAATGGAAAATTGAAACATATCAGCAGTAGAAATCATTTTAACTTCACTTAATAATAGAAATGCTAACATGAATTCAATGGCATTGCATCTTTTCTTTTTTTGCACAGCACAATCAGTATGCAATATACTTAGTAAAGCTCACCTGCAGCATTATTAATGCTCTTAGTGTTGAATAGCAGCTCTATTGCTGGCAGATTTCACTTATTGTAACAGCTTTGCATAGCATAGATGCTCTGATCACTTCTCTCTACCCACTTTTTGAACATGCAGACAACTTCAGTATAGGAAGAGAGAAAATAACGCTTGACGAAAGCAGGCTGCACACACTAAACACTGGGTCACATTAGGTCACATGCCAATTAGCAGATTATGTATAGACTGACTTCCTGTGCTTGTTAATTTTATTTTTAACAGCATATAGCTTACTAATTTGTTTTTCCAGTTACATTTTATCTTGTGTATGCTTTTTCTTTTTTTTATGTAGTACTCTAATACACAGTGACCAGATCTTAATATCCTGAATGTATGGACATGGAATGACTGTATGGAAAGAAAACATTTAGTGGAGGTTTGAGATTTCAGCTACATGTTAATAAGGGAAAACTCTGGCTTCAAGTCCCTGTTCACTTTTGCACTATTCAAGATCTTGATTGGCCCCTATTCTTAATATTTCCCCTGCCAGAATATTGTTTGGGACTCATTAGTGACTCGCCAATCACTAATCATTCAACACCGATATATACTGTACTGAAATATTCCAGCAGGGATAGTTTTAACAGAGTGCAATGATTTCATGGTTACGTTTTGGCACTCGAGAGTAACCCAGAACGCAATCAAGTCGTACACATCAACTAGGAAGATAGAAAAAACAATCACATGTATTTACTTTTGGAAATTAGTGATATACAAACATAATTTCTAATCAGGAGATCCCACTGACAGCTGTACATGTTTTTCACTTGAACACATTTTTGCTTTCTTTAGAACTTTACATCAATTATTAAAGTCCTTTAATTTTCCCAGATCCTTTTTAACAGCTGATAAGTGCTGGAAAGGACTATTAAGTGGAAAAATTACTCACTATTTAAGTTACACCGGGATTCTTTTTGGCTAGATTTCTATTCATCTATTTTTTTTTTTTTAGTAGTGCGAGAGCCATATTTGCAGATCTAAAAACACGCTTTTAGTTTGCAGCTCCTCATTTTTTATAAATAACTGTCCCGACCACTGCTGTAGCTTTCAAAATGTGATCTTTACTGAGGATTTAAATTACCTTCTCTAGTTTACATTTTTTGGGGGGGGTTTCATTACACCTAAAAAAAATAAATAAGAAAACAATGTGTGATCAGTTGTACATGTTGGTTAAGAAAGGTCACATGAAGTGTCTGTCACACAATGACCCAGTGAATTTCTTTTCCATGCTTCTTGTTCTTAGATAAGCCGGCTCTTCTTTTAATGGCGCCTCTCCATGAAAAGAGTGATAATAGAAGCCAACCAGGCCAAAAGTTGAGCAAAAAGGAGAAATGATTAAGGAACCTTATTAAAAGCAACCTTGTAGATTCAGACGCGTGATGGAGAGCACATTATGAGGCCTGATCCTTTTCAAATGACACCACGGTTTCCCGAACACGCCGAAAAACCTGATTAGGGTGACAAGCACTGAGTGATACTGCAAACCTGTTAATAACATGAAAATTAGAAGGGGCTCATGCAAAGAAAGGAGATTAATTTAGCTGGAGTCCATCTTGTGCAAATTGCGAAGTTGTGAATATGTTTTCAGATAATGAGCCTTCCTACTTGTCAGCTCACTTGTCATTTTCTGTAATTAATGTTAAGGAAGACTCCTTCCTGATGGTTCATATTACTCATGTACCAGGAAAATTTCTCCCCAGAAATAATTTACATTTATTATCATCAGTCTGTTTGTGTGGTTTATTTCACAGTGGAGTAATTTATTGCAGCACCATTTCGCTCGCCTTGATTAGTCACTCGTCAGACTGAGATGTAATTTTTTTCCTTCATGTGTCTGGTTCATGGAAATTGAAAGTGTTTTTGGCTCAGCATGGTACCTTCACAGCTCTACCTTTTACTCCTTAATCTTTTATTTTTGTCCGCGTGTGTTTACTTCTTCTTTGTGAAGCACGCTCCGGCTTTTTGCAATGGCACGCAAAAACATTTTCCACTCTCTGTTACATGTAAATCGCAAGTATAAAACACATAAATGCCCTCGATGTAAAAGTTTATTAAACACCATCGCGGCGAGTGGAAATCCTTGACAGAGAGAACTCAACGAGAAAAGTCGGACAAGCAGGAGAAAAAGCTACAGAGCGACAGAAGTTACATCCGTGTTTACATTTGCAAATATTCTAATTTATCACACGACATCCACGTGCAGTGCTGAGAATAATGAAATTACACATTTGATTTCTTTACACAGTGAAGTTGATTCCCGTGAGTCTCCGCAGACACCAGCTGAAGAGATTTACCCCCTCTGTGGTGTGACCATAACTCAAAGAAATATTCATTTAAGACAGATATTTAAATCAGCCTTGCTTAGCTACTAAGCTTTGCTTTTCTTTGTGCCAGTAAATTTATAAGCCCACTTCTTAAATGTATTATTCAACCAAGCATGTAAATAATGCATGCCTGCTTCCACAGTAAATTAACCCTTTACCTTACCAGGGATACAGGAGTCATTGTTTTGAAAGGCAATTATGTCATTTAATTAATGTTGTAATTAATACTGTAATTAGCTTAAACACCCTGCAACTGGGTGCCACTACTAAGCTGTCTTAATTAAATAGATTGAATGGTTTCATATCTTTTTACACTGTCACAGTGCAGGGTGCGGTGAAATATGCCATCCTATTTGCACATTTCAACTTTTTAAGACAAACAAGGTTCACGTCACGCGGATAATGTGCGCCTCTGAAAGGGGAGCCGGGGTTACAAGCTTTCAGTCTTTAAAGCTTGTCCTCACAAAAAGAAGTCCCTGCTTTTGGACAATCATTTTTTAAACAACCACTGTAAATCCATATGGCGTGCTTGGTCACAATTTGATATTCTATCACAGTGGGAGTCACTGTCTGCTAAAATTATGAAACAAAATAAATCCAATTCCCATTTCAGCTTTCAAACTAAAGGTAAGGGAGCTGTGCGAGCCTGTGTTTTATTGCTGCAGTACGGCGGCAAGAGCAAGCAGACAGCTAATCCGCTAGTAGAGAGTTTTTATCCTTGCCCAACCTGACAGTGATAGAAAGTGTTTTCCCCAAACTAGAAAAATAGTTTAGAGAGGATGAAATAGCAAAGAGGTCAGTGAATACTGAAGTATTTCCAGTCCACTCAACTCCACTGGCTGCAGGTCCGTCTTTGTATTCCTGGGCTGTAAGCATCCGTACAGCTCATCTATTGTGCATGTGTATGTCAGGATCATTTTTGAAGCCAGACGCCTTAGCACTAGCAGGAAGCAATAAGGAGGAACTCCCTGCTTGTAAAATTAATTCCCCTTAGTATGTCAGAGTGTGGCTGAAGACCCCGGGAGTTAGTGGGGGAAATATAAGCTGCTTTAATGCACAGGATTTCTGCTTCTGTGGGGGTTTGCTCACAATATAATCTCTCTGCATGTAAATAATGCATAAAAACTCGAAAAGCATAAACAACTGCTAACATCTTAAGTGAATTTGTCCTCCGTATCATATGTGCACTAGATGAACACGGTGGCTTTCTTTTTGTTTGCAAGTGATTTTATCAATGTCATTAGACCACTCATTGAACTAAGTGAGGAATCCATCAAAAGCTGACAGGAAGCTGTAGACTAATGGCTGTTAGGCTGTAATATTCTTTAATATGATTTTTATTTGCCTTAATTTCATCTTCTTTTACGCAGGTCCCAAACTGGTAGAGAGCTGCTGAACACCTGAGCACAGAGCTTGTTTCTGCAAAGCTTTGCTCAACATATGGACCGGAGAAAAAAAAAACAAAAGGGAAGAAAGAAAAGAAAAGAAAAGAAAAAAACCCACTCCTGGTAAACTGGAGTAAGAAGCACACTGTGTCACTATTGCATTTCACTGCAGGGACACGTGAAACAAATTAGGACGAGTATATATTATGTCTGCGGTGACATGCGGGACGGCAATTTGTGCACATGCACCCCGGTTTTGTCTGTTCATACTCCCCTGCGTTTGTGGCCACCTTCATCATACACTCCAACACTCCAAATTAAAAATAGCTCAGCGGGTTTCAATTTTGTGCTGACACAAACCTCATTTTACACCTCCTTTCAGTAGTTTCCCCTGTTCTTACACTTCATATCCTCTGAAACAATCAACCGCTGGCCTGAAATTGCCTGAAACATAACAAAACAAATGAAATGGAAATTAATTTTTTGCAACAGGATTATCTGCCCGTGCGACTATTATCTTTCCCTGCTGTTTATCTGGAGCAAAAAGAGGGGATAATTTTACAATTAATGGCAGGGAATTCAAAACCCTACTGTAATCATTGTATGACACATCTCGAAGAAATAGCCCTTCATATTGCCTTAACCTGGGCTTCAATAATCTTGACTCTGGGTATTAATGGATGAGTTAATGGCCTGCAGAAATCCTTTAATTTATGCCAGGGTGAATTAAGAACAAGTAATGGATTCTGCTTTTCAAAATGTCCAGACACGGCATTTCCGTTCAGCCTATCTGAGAAATCAAATTATCATATTATCTCTTTGAATGGGTCTTCTGAACCCATATTTCACAATATCTGATGGAAATAGCTTTGACATTCATTACATGACTCTTGCTTTATCGTAGCTTGCTAGTACATGCTATGACAAAGGCGGATAATGATTTTCCAGCTTTCTATGAAGAGAATGGACAGTGAAGAAAATAGATCAGAAATGACAAATCAAACTTTCACTGTCTTAGTGTAAATACAAATGTAATTATAGAAGTGTAAATTGGTTTGACTCTCTGGAGAGAGGCCACTGCCCTTTACCCCCTTTCTTCACAATCAATTCACAGAATGTGTCACACTTCTTAAAAAGAATATCTTAATAACAGGCACTCGGGGGCTTCAGATCGGTTACTACGTGTTTGTGTTTCGGGATGCCAGTTAGGTAAAAACTAGGATATTTTGAACTCGCTGCCGCCTATTTTATCTTTGATAACTGATGTTTACAGTTCTATTCACAGTAAAACAATGACTGTGATTTGTGTTAGTTTTGATATGTAAAGAAGAATTAGAATCATTTGCAATAATGCCTTACATGTAATTCTGTTGCTTTCCTGTGAATGATCCTGCCACTCTGTTTTTATGTGCCACCAGCTGCCCTTCACTCCCAAACCAAACTGCCATTCGGCCACGCCGGATTTATCAGCAGTTAGACTCACAGTACAACAAAGTGTCATTATGCTGTATGACATGTCGGAATAAAATCAACTACTGCATCCAGTGCTGAGCTTTGAATGGGTTTAGATAAGAAAAATGTAAATAAAGATGCACTGGAATTGCATTCTGGGAGGGAAAAGAGCTAATCTAGCCAACAATTAACCATTTGAGTGTTTGCAGTACAGTGCAACTACATATGCGCAAATTGCACACATGTTCACACCCAGTGTTTTTAAAGCAAATAAAAAATAAAAAAAATAAAAAAATAAAAAAATAAATAAATATATATATATATAATGTTTATATTTTATGTATACACTTGATAACAATAAGGATTAACACACACCGCACAATCTAACATGATCTTTGCAGCAGTTGCTTTTTTTCTCTGTGTAAACAGAGGTGGACAAAGATGTGACCTTTCAATGGCGTCTAAAACAGAAAATACCAAACAAATGCCAAAAGCAAAGCATGCCTTTACACAGCACCGGCCAAAATTAAGCATCACTATTACCTTTACCTTTGCCGCTTTACAACGGTGCAGTAGGATTTATTGCAGGGCTGCTATAATGGATTGCATTAATGAAGTGATAGCTCAGTGTACATTTATATGCTTTAACTTTTACAGGCAGAGAAGTACATCCTCTCACATCTCCTCTATTACAGCCCAGCCTGCTGTGCCCTGTGGATTGAAGACACTCTTGGGGACCAGGACTGCATTTTTATTGGATGATGTCATGCATGTGTCAAAAATTTGATGTGAGGCAAAACACTGTCGCTGGGAGTTGTCCTGAAGTGATGAAGTCATCCATACACTCGGGTGAGACACATATCACTTGACTCCTCAGGTTGTACAGCAATCCTGTAGGTGAACCTGAGCCTCCTCGACCCCCCCAAAACCTCCACACGTACACACATACCAAACTCGCACATACTCTTCTGTCAAATGGCAACAAAACACTGGCAGTTATTTGGGGTTTGTTTGTAATCTTTTCGGGCGCTTTGTCAGGCAGGCACAGTGATATTAGTGTGAGTGCACAAAAGCCCCCAAGTGGTGTCACGCACAATTAATGTCCCCAGGTAGCAACTCCATTAGTCTTATGAACTCAAGTCGCAGTGGGGAATGCTAATGGTGGAGGTGCCGTAGGGCATTAGTGAAGGAGTGCAGCCAAAGCTACCACTTTACCTTCATTTTGACCAGTGTGCACCTCCGTCTCACTTTAGAGCCCTGCAAACGGCACCCCCAACCTCAACAGTTTAGTGAGACACACTGTCAAGTAGCAAGCAGCCACTGAAGAGTCCACAGGCATGTGTGCCACTCACTCACTCACGCAGCTGCTCTTTTTTGATGATCATTTAGATGTCCCAGGCATCTTACCCAAATGTCTCCAATTACATAACAGCGCCATGCGTTGTGTCACTCCAGTGGCACCCTTTGAAAGTCCGCATTTTCAGTTTTATGTGAAAACATCCCTACGTGGTTAATCATTGTCAGCTTTCATAAATGTTGACTTCCATCTCAGCAGCCTCAAATCCCACATGGTCACATGACCTCATCCACTACAGATCCCCAGCCTGACCTTGCTGGTGTAGAAGCATGGAGCGGTTCATTTGATCTAACAGGCCTACAGCTGAGCTAAACCCAGTGGTGAGGCCTGCCTGCCTGCTCCCCCTGCTCCATGCCCACTCTAGCATGGATGTATTTAGGAAGCCTGGTAGCTACCTTTACATCACAGCTCAATAGCATCATGTTGCCTGCGAACCTACATGTCAATTCCATGTCACACAGTCCACGGAGCGAAAAAAGAGGTAGACGTGGTCTGTGATAAAGAGTGAACTGACAGAGAGCAGTGAAATAGAGAGAGAAATGCTGGTAATTTTGGCAGAATGAGCCCACGTTGCCAGTCACTGCAAACGGCGAAACTACACTCTGAGCCTATTTGCAGCCTTTATTACATTATCAATTACAAATTATAAATGTACTCCACACGGTCTGGTTCTCTATGCCTTACTCCATCATGTTGTGCTATCATCACTCAATCTGAGGCCCACACGGGAAGGCCGGGGGAGCTCTCAGGTTCCTAGGTGCCCTCTCACTGTGGTTCTGGAATGCAGAGCCTGTTTTATTGCTTCTGGCAGTAATTGCACTTACATTTGATGGTCTTTTGTTGAGATAAACCCCACTGCTGGCTCTCCGTTAGCCCCTGCTCCAAGCCAATAGAGTCACAATGCTCTTGAAAATGTGACAACTTACCAACCTAAAGCGCATCTTTTACCTTCTTTGTGCATAGGGTGAGGTTAATAGTTTGCTGAAGTGTTTTTTCTTTATATATATATATATATATATATATATATATATATATATATATATAAGCCAGTGGTTAAATGCTTGTATTTTTGCCCAGCAATGCAAACCTTTAACAACAGCATCAAAGCGTCTGCTGCAGTCATTTACTAGAAGGATCAGAAAGTGTCCACAGCTGTTTGAAGTTCGCATCTTTGATTGTATATCCTTCCTATGAATGAGCCAAGCAAGTGTTCATATTGATTTGCACATTAAATATATTAGTAATAAAACAACATCCTGCTGCAAACCAATTGTAAAATCAATAGTAATTGGAACCAAAATATTATGAGTTCTAGGTCTCCAGTCTTATTGTCTCTGCAACTGACCAGTGAAATCCTGTACGTTTGCACACTAAATGTGATAAATATTGATAACAATGTCAAATGAATGTATGGCTGTAATTCTGAGAGCCTAAATATAAATTGAATAAACTCTGGAATGATTGCATATGATGGAAAAACAGGAGGGTATCAAACCAAGGCAGAGCTGAAGTTGAACAGAAGCTACTATTGATCTGCAAAAAAATGAGAATGCTTGAAAGGGACATACTGATTGAAAATCCAATGATATCACACTTTATATGAATCTGTGCCACACAATGTAAACATCAATGAACATTATATTGTACATTTTTGTTATTGGTTCCCAAGCCTGGGTCTAATTTGACTTATTTTGTATTGGTGAGCGATGATATTATATCTGGAACACTTAAAGGTAAGTGTTCCAGATATAATAACTTGTTCACCCCCAGCCCCAGCGAGGAAACCGTGCTAAAAAAAGGAAGTGGACGAGCTTATCTTTAAACAGGCGAAAACTTTTTGGCCACTTGGGGCACAACAGAGAAAAACTTGCAAATGCAACGCTTATATAGCATTTCTTTTAAAGTTCATATGCAAGCTGAATTGCTTATTTCTTCAACTTGTCTTCTGTCCAGTACTCACACGTTTAGCTTTCTGTATGGTGTCAACCACATTACCTACAGTTATAAGTAGGTTATAGATTGAACTAGCAGCACTTGGAGCTTAGGTAACCTTAATTTAGCGAGGCAAACAGCAGCATAATGCCCCCTAAACAGCACTTTCTTTTTCAGTAGAAAAAAAATAAGAGGCTGAGCAGTCAGTACCAGTAGGGTTACATGATTCTGGATACCTAATTTGATACCACAGTAGCCCAAAACATTTAACCTAGGAGTAGGGTGAGAAGTTCCATCAGCTGAGGGCTCGAGGGCGGCTTCTGGGTAGGGATGCCAACAGAACCAATCCTTTCAATATCTTTCAAGGCCAAAATTCAGAAAACCTTTTGTTTTCCCTTTGCGTACGTACCAAGGCTACAATTCTTCTGGAACTGACAGAGACGGCATATGCCTACAAATGTTCTTGTCTATCCTTACATGCTGAAGAAGAAGTAAGATGCCCACAAGCAAAGGGAAAACAACACTAAACCCTGAACTCACTGATAAGAAAGGCAGTGAGAGTTGGATATGGCATTACTTTGCTTCGCTATCCTGAAAAAATGCTACCATTTCTTGGAGACAACTGGCATTGCTTTTGTAAAATCAGCTATGCGCCATCGGCTAAAATGTTTGCAGTGGCTAACATTATATATGCTTAAAATAACATAATGTAACTAATGTTTTACATCATAGTAAGTCAGGCTAACATTTCAGTTATGTTACCATGTGCCCCCATGACCGTGATTTAAAATAACTTTTTAATAAATGAATTGAAGTACATTTTCCCCCCTATTTACTATGGTATTAAATTGGGTATCCAGGATCATGTAACTCTACTGGTATTGGTACCAACTACTAAGTTCCTGGTATTGTGATATCTCTACCCCTAGGTAAGATGTTTCAGGCTACGACTTCTGGGAGGAGACCCTAGGGCAGACCCAGGACACGTTGGAGAGATTGTGTCTTTTGCTTGTCCCACCAGAATAGCTACAGGAGGTGGCTGGGGAGAGGGAGGTCTGGGGATCTCTGCTTAGGCTTCTGTCCCTGTGACCCAGACCTGGATAAGCAGCACAAAATGGATGGCTGGATGGATCTCAGTGTTAAGATATAACTGATATTGTATGTGTGATGTAGACTGCAGTCCCCCCCCCCTTTCTTGGAAATCTGTGATAAGCCTTAATAAGGCACAGATCTATTGGACTGTGTGGTTCCTGTCACGACTAATCTAAAGATACAGAGAGAAGAAATGAGGAATGAATTTCAATGTTTCAATACTGCTAACATTTCTTAGAAAGTAACTTTTTCCAATATCCTTTCATATATTGCATGGAAAAATAAGTTTCTTTACCTTTAAGATGTAAACAGAGGAATTCTTTTAAGAAAGAGAACTGAGACGCTGCTCCTTTTATACTCTGGCTCTCCTCTGGCGTGGGATCCCATGGAGCAGGAAAACAAAGCATGAGGTGTGTCTTATTCTCCACAGAGTGCCTCGGGGCCAAGGAGTGAGCTTGCTGCCATCCTGGAGGCTTTGAGTGCTTTATAACAGCATACACAAAGGACTAGCTTCCCACAGCCCAGTCATTAACAAGTGGGCAACGGTGAAGGCAAAACCGGAGAGGGGATTTCCACTGTCCTGCCACCACACCTGCTTCCACATTCACAGAGTCAGGCTGGTCCAGCATGAAGGATGACTTGTAGTCCGGTGAACTCCAGGGAAAGCAAGCAGCCCTCTTGTCTTGTTTGTTTGATAATTCAAGAGTTTCTGACAACAGTCCATAGCTCAGGACAGCAAACACGGCTTAATCCTGCAGCTTTGTCGCCATGGCTCCCTAAACAAGAAATATTGAAGCCTAGAAAATACTTAATTATTTTTAATTAATAATTAATTAATAACAATAAACTAAAAATAATTAAGTAGTTCTGTCTACATATCAGATTTTCCTAACTCAGGATTCTGTAAAAATATTTCAGTGGGAATAATCCTCCATCCATGTACAATTATATGCTGCGTCCACATATGGGGACATAACACTGTGGCTTTGCTGCACCTTATACTTCATTCTGTTCAATAGTGTTTTATACTTTGTTCAGCCATGTTGACTTTGTTGTGTTATGCTGTAAAATAGACCCATTGTCCCCATCTGAGGACATCTTTCTTTTTAAAAACTGGTATGTAACAACCACGTAATAAAATACAGCTTCCTGTTCAAAGAGGAAGCTTAGTTTATATTTCCTTCTAATCACATATATCTAAGAGAAATTAAAAATTGCAGTTACGAAAAGACCCAATCACACAGGGAGGTTAGACAAATAAAAGCGCATTTCAATGAAACACATTTGAGATATATAATGAAAGCTTGGTGCAGCGTTATGGCAGGTAAAGCCCAACTTAAGCCTACCAGAAAATAATCCAATTAAGGAAAATAGAATGAGTGAAGAGGAAGAAACTGCAATCGGGTGACTGGATGCTGAAAAAATGGGAGACAAAACTATAAATACACAAAGAACTAAAGACAAACAAAAAGCGAGGACACAAAGACAAGTGAGACGAGTAAGTTTAGAGTGAAACAGCCAGTTACAGCGTAACACTGAGGAACACAATGGAGGTAATCTTACACAATCAAAACAGGAAGCAAGAACACGCCCCAAAACTTTGACATGTTTCAGGAATCTGTTACAGAAAACAGCGCATTACCTTTAAGAGATCCCTCCTGTAAACTATGGTTTCTAAGCTTTTCAACAGATAATCATGTTGACGATACTTACAAATCCCAAATTAGTATTCGCCTGTCATGAAGGTTTTATATCAGAGTTAGCTGTCCCAAAAACAAAGCAGGTAGTGTTTGCATGCTGTCACTGACATTACAGATGGGTTTCTTATTTGATATAAAGCACAGCGTATTTCCCTGTTTGCTAAGAAGAACAGTTATGCATTGTTGTAGCTGCATTTTACCGGGGAAGGGCTATCAGTACAGCATTTTTTAACACACTGGGTCAGAAGAATAGCCTGATTTTCCAACTGTTATTGTTACTTTCACACATACAGCAGTGAGGTACTGTATTCTTTCTCCCTCTCTCTGCACAGCTAAAATGGATTCAACAGATCCAGGTTATGATAGATGAGAGAAAGCATTTAATTTTGGATCAAAGACCAAACCTGCTAATTACTGCAATGTCACTGATAGCAGACACAGACTGGACCAAACTAAATGTTGATGGATGTCAGTTGGGACTTTGAGTGAAAGTGGATTTGTGACATTTGCTTACAGAGGCTGCTTGGTTACAGTGTGAATGTAAATAGCACACCTGTGCCTGGCTTATGGAAAAATCTGTCTTATAGGATAAATATATTGCAAGGAAGGCGCTAAAGCTGATTTTTCATTTAGAAAAAATATAAATAGATAACAGATAAACCTTTATAAATGAATAGAATTATAGCTTTCTATTCATTTCTGCCACTTAATTTTTGATTAAAAGTGTTTTAATTTCACCAAAAATAAAAAGCAAGACTGTTGAAACACGGTGGTGATAATTAATCTAAGCACTAAATACTTACAACTAATCAAAAAGACAGAGCTATACTGAGAAAAGGATATTAAACAACCATCCAAACACACAAATATATATATATATATATATATTCTGATCCTCACATCTGCTGCTCATAATTTTTCAACACTTCATAAGTCAAGTGAATTTAAAGGAGTCTGTATTTTTAACTGTTGTTAAAGAACATATTGCTGACAGTATTTAATCTTCAGCATTCCCTCACTTATTCAGCCATCACAGGACCACTTGTGATTAACGCATAATGACCTACAACCTCTGTGGCGCTGCTCAATTTTTACCCATGCTCTGCATAGCTGTAATAATATCTACCAGAAATCCACTGAGGTATTAAAAAAGACAAATGCTGTCATTGTCCATCACTGTCGGGGTTTGAAACTCAAGTGCAATTGCTAACTTTTACAGGTTCATCCCATCTTTGAGGAATATTGAAATAAGAAGGGGGGCGAAAGCGGCAAGACAAGATAAATCACAAGGCCATCAATTTCATCACAAGTCCCTTCACAGGAAGGCCAGTCAGAGACCTTTCACTTGTTAATATTGTGTAATACTCTCCAGCACTGACATGGGAGATGAGAAAAAACAAGAATGGGCTTTTTTTTTTGTACTTTTCGAACCAGTGAAGTTGTATTGGCTTTACTCCATAAACAATGAGGTCTCTTTGCTGTAATGGGTGTTAGGTGCCCTGCTTGTGTCTCTCTAATTACTTTGGTTTCATCAGGTCCTACAGAAATCTGGTGAGGAGGAAAATCCATACTCGATAACAATGAAAAATTCATATTGTTTTTTTTCCCCCCCATCCCTCTCTGTCTCTCTTTCTCTCCCTCTACCCTCCTCTCACTCACTCCTATCCCGCTCTCTCTTATTCTGTGATATATTTAAATGTTAATAACCATTCATTCCTGACACCCTATCTACCAAGCCCCAAGTTTAACAGGAAATCTATTTAATCTGAAGAATCTCATTACATGATCATGGCAGCAGCTAAAGCCCTGACTATTGTCGATAGATGGGAGGTAGGAGGGGGAGAGAGAGAGAGAGAGGGAGAGAGAGAGAAGAAGGGCTTGCAGCGAAAGAAGATGGTGCAGAGAAAAAAAATGAATTCAGAAGTGGATATTTAATTTAATCATTGTGCATGAAGCAACATAAAGGAGCCATAAAGGGTCTTGCTTCTTCCTTCATTTGAGAAGATCGTGATTAAATGTTTTCTATTGTGCTATACATCTGAAAGGTTTAATCATTCTCAGAGCCAAAGAGGGGGAGAAAAAGTAAAGAAGTAAAAAACATCGCACCCCTCGGTGCATTTGACAGTACTCTAAATATGAACTTCTTTTAAGGCCATTAAAAGATTATCGCTGATTTAAACTGCCTGTTCAGAGCATTAGGCACAGAGAGTTCTCCAAAGCCCTTAGAAAACCATTCTCTGAGCTTCTATTATCTCATCCACCCAACACTATTTAATTTCATTTCCATGAATATGCAATGAATTTAATTTTGAACACTATTTTCATCTGCTCCTGTAATCACAAAAAATGCCAGTGTAATTAGTTTCTAATTACTTGGTGTAATTGTTGTAGTAATCATTTTAATTACCCAAATGCACAGACATTAGATGCTAAAAGGAAAATAATCTGCTTGTACCTCCTACTGTGTCTCTCATTCTCCCGAGTTTGATATCTAGATTTTGACATGGGCTGCTTCACAGTCAAAGACAGAGGCAATAGAAGGCTGCTGTGTGTGGATGTTTTATAGCACTTGATAGGGGAATCGTGTAGCCTACTGTATAGGAGGGATTGTGGAGGAGAGCGGGAGGGAGAGGCAGAAGCAGACAGACGGGAACAGACTTACATTGTAGCATCTCTGCAATCTGCTCTGTGGAAATTTGCATGCCCCGAAAAGCCATTAAGTTAAAATATACAGTTATTGTACCTTTCTGGGACCGGCGCCATACAAATGCTTATTGCATGTGCTTATAGCTCAGTCTACCAGATGGTAAATCATGAAATTTTATGAAATTATTGCACCAGTGAGGTGTTTTGAAAAGGAGCAGCTGTGAGGGAGATGGGACATTATAAACACTCACAGGTGTTCTGTCTTTCCCCACCGCCAGCCACAACATAAAAAATTAAATTATAAACAAACCAGCAAATGTTGTAATCTCCTTCACAGATACACTACTTACAAGAGAAATTGCCTAAACTAAGCAAAGAATTTAATTTTAATTTGCATAAAATATTTATTGTGGCTAAGAAATTTCATAGCGAGGCCTGCTCGTCTGCCAAGTTTGGAAATTGCCAAAATGTACATTCCACTAGCATCTCAGTGCCATGCATGAAGATCCATTAGGGAAGGCTCTAATGGGCACTTCACCCAAGCACATATGGGCAAGTACACCTAATAAGAGGGAGCTGGTCAGTGCCAAACACCACAACAAGCTTGTGTTTCTCATTAAGATTTTATTCCTTCCTTAGTATTTAATTAGCCAGTCTAGCACAGGGAGCAAGGAAGATAGCTTCACATCCACTATGGTGGCACCGAGTCTCCAAGATGTAAACTGGAGGTCTCCTGCTCCCCAGCTTACAAGAAGTATATTACACAAGGACTTGTTGCTTGGAGTGGAGTCAGACTCTCTGCAGAAACACTGCAGCTCTGAGGTGCAGGCTTGGCTTTGTTCAAATCAGCTCATCGCTTACATGCAGAGGCATCATTGCTTAGCGCTCATGTGGGAGTTAGGTCAATTGCTATGCTGACATACTCATCAAGGCATGACCTTAATAAACTAGAAAGGATCATAGCACAAAACTGGCAGGGCTGGCAAAACCTTTATTGGCACTACATGCATGAGCAAAGTCATTTTTAAGTCAGTTATTAGAGTTACTGTGACTCAGAATTGACTTTATAAGTTCATAAAATGCCCTAAAGCCAAATTCACAGCAATTGATAAAACGCTATAGCTTCACATTTGAACAAATATGCTTATTTGCATTCTTACAGAGACTTATAGATTGATAATAATACCTTTATAATACATATGAAGCTACTGCCTGTTGTCAGTTATTGTATCTTAAATGTAAAACTCATCATTTACTTACACCTACTGTACACCCGCTGTAGAAAGAGCAATCAAAGACAACACATTAAAGCATTAAGACAACATATGGTTTTATGGAGTGTTACTTGAGCCAGGGTAAGATAACCTGTTGAGTTTTGTAGCTTCATAAATACAATACTAATACGAGACCACTATCATTCTCCTAAAAGTCAGAGTACTTATTTAATACACGGCTTTCAAAGTACAATCTTTATGTGTCCAGCAACTCTCAGAATATCAAATTATTGTTAATGGCAATCATGCACAACTGTGCTTATACTAACATTTGTTGCACTTTTGGGTTATTTTGCCATCGTTTACCCAATAACTATTTTTCATGGCCATGTATTTATTGTGTATGACAGGGCCTGTAACACATTCAAATGAGATGCATGCGTATTCTGTCTCTGAAAAGAGCCTGGTGCCTGGACACGGAGTTGTGCTGCAAGGGTAGCTGGGATAGTCATGCATATTCAAATCCACTGCTGGACATGGCTGCCCTAAATAGGCGAAGAGCGTGCAACACTCAAGGGTGGTTTGTTTTCCATGTGTTCTTTTTTTTTTTTTTTTACCCCTTCTTCTTTCAAGCACCTCCAGCACATACTGATCAAGGCCCTTCCAGGCATTTATCTCACATTAGCTGTAGGCACTTCATGTCCCTGGTACCCATCAACATCACAGCTGAATGGAGCAGTGCATGAAAATCAAAGTCATCTATCTTTTATAAACAAATATTAATACATTATTCTTATAAGAACCGATACACTCTGAATTGATGGGAACATCACCCAAATATTCAATGTCCTCCTCCCCTCACTGTCAGCCACAGACAATTTATCACAGACATCCTGCTACTTGTTCCAAGAGTCATCTCTCAGTCATATTGAAACAGATATCATCCATTTAGAAATCATCTATCTATCTATCTATCTATCTATCTATCTATCTATCTATCTATCTATCTATCTATCTATCTATCTATCTAT
>JAVDPK010001284.1:507355-530144 GCA_034780415.1 Cichlasoma orientale | reverse complement strand
CTATCTATCTATCTATCTATCTATCTATCTATCTATCTATCTATCTATCTATCTATCTATCTATCTATCTTCATGTTTGCTTTTTTTGACAACATTTGTACCACATAGCTGATGTCGGATTACATCAAAACTAAAACAAAGCAGAGGTTAAAACTGTCATCTTGGGTAAAACCAGAGGTTTAACCGAGTCTAGCACCAAACGATTACACCAAACAAATCCAAAGCGGCGCCAGAGCGACTGTTAATTTAATTGCAGTCACATAATTTACACAATAAACAAGGACACAATTATTTTTCTAAATGAACAAGTTGGAATGATGCATAGAAGAAAAGAGTGTGCAGCTGATCCTTTAGGAGGAGAAAAGCACAATGTGGCATTTTGTTTATGAGGCTTTAAAACAGAGCGGCTTTTCACCCGACCAAACAAAGCCTCTCACCAGGAGAATCTCATTATGATTCGTAATGACAAATTCACCCTTTGCAATTATTTGCTGCCATTTCAAAGCTCTATCTTGTGGGGAGAGGATTCAGTTTGTGCATGGTTGGCCATAAACCTGGCGAGGTAGTGCACGAGGCAGGATGGTGATATACCTTCTCACAGCAATGACAAATAAAAGGCCCTATGCAGGAAGTCAGTAATGTTTTTGCATTGTGCATATTTTGAAGTGGTACACAGATTATTTAAGCTCCTGCGCGTTGCAAATGTTTCGTAAGATGATGCAAAATGTCTATTACATCCATACACACGCAGACACATACACAAAATTCACCATTACATATAGAACAAGGTAACGGCAATGCAGAGCATGATAATCAAATGTGCTTGCAAATTACCTCAAACTCATCAACAAGAGCTTTTAATGAAATAACATCCTTAAATGAACACTGGGAGAGAATGAAAAGTGAGCAATGGCTTTTCAGGGTAGTTTGAATTTTTAATTGCCTGTCGGGAGAATATTAGATAAAGCTTGATTAGAAATAAATTGAAAATCTCTGCTGAATGCATCTGCGATAGACACACTAAAGGAGACAGGCAAAGAGGGACAGCCATTAAAAAGCCTTGGAAGACTTTGGAAGTTGATTGATTTACTTAGTATTAGTGAGCCCCCCTCATGCCCCCCTTCTTTATAGAATATATTAATAACCAGCATACACATACAAACACACATGCACACAGTTACAGTATATTTCCTTTACATGACATTTTACAGTAATGTAAAAATTCAATTCAGGAAAGAAGGCGTGCTAATGTCACATATCGACTGTAGATTTTCCATGCATGTAGATGTAACCTGATCTTTTTGACAGTGATCAAATTTTCACTTGTCCTCTGGAGGATTTCATCATGCTTTTTTTATTTCTCATTTTAATACTGTAGCAGTTTAGTTTGTGCTAAATATAAGAGGAAGAAATGGATGGATGGATGGATGGATGGATGGATGGATGGATGGATTTTTGATTGGACTGCATATAAAATCCATATAGCCACCATGATATTACCCTTTGGCTTGTTGACCACAGATCAGTCCGCAACCCAAAGTTTGTCATTTTTGGTTGTTGCCATCTTTATTTTTCAGTAGCCCAAAGTAACCATATTTGGATATTTATCAGCTAATTTAGTTGCAAAAAGTCTTACAGCCCTATAGAAATCGATGGCTTTG
This sequence comes from Cichlasoma orientale, assembly GCA_034780415.1. Lineage (NCBI taxonomy): Eukaryota > Metazoa > Chordata > Actinopteri > Cichliformes > Cichlidae > Cichlasoma > Cichlasoma orientale. Next base: position 528,483 of record JAVDPK010001284.1, on the reverse strand, counting down.
TAAATCTTGATCATAATATGTTTCAAAATTGAGGATTTTTTGTGGCATGCTCATTGTCTAATGACCTATGATTAGCCAATGAGCAAATAGTTTCACAGTCAGACCCACCATACTGTCTATGGGTGCATCACACAGAAACAGATATTTACAAATTAGTGCTAAGTAGTAGACTACCAAAATGTCAACATTTCACTCACCAAAACTTAGTTAGTAGTTAGTAAAAGCACTCCTACTGTAAGTCATGCTATTACCACATTAAAAATGCCCCAAAAGAAGAGGTGGTATGTAGCACCAACAGTGCACAGGCTTGTGTTGACACTCACTTGTTGGTTGTTAAGAAGGAGTGAATTAGCTAGATAATAAATCTTTTAATTAATTTCTTGATTTGTTTTTTGGGTGTTTATTTATTTCATCGAGTTCATTTCTGCTAACTTTTGGAGCCAGCCTTAAATGGCCACTTGAGGAACTTGAGTTTTTGGAACCTCCACACTGGCTTTAAACTTCCAGAGGTTTCTATTTAAAGCGAAAAAAAAGTGACTTCAAAATAACCAATCTCATTGAAAGATCCCTGTTTCTAAGTCTGTTTTTATCCTGCCGCTAAAGCTGCCTTTTTTTTCCTTTTTTTTTTTTGCAAAATAGCTGTGAAGAAACTTTAACAGCTGAGATGTTAAAGTTTAGTGGTAAATAAATGAAACCTAAAATTGCATTACAAGTACATACTGCTATTATAAAAATGTATATGTTTCGTTCAGTTTTTTGTCTTTAAAAAACCTGAGAAAAAAATTACTTCGGCCATTATTTTAACAAGGTAACAGTATTCTAATGACGAATTTATTCAGTATTAAGAAATTAAGAATTTTGGCAAAAAAAACCCCAAAACAAAACAAAACAAAAAAACTGGTATAACAAGTCTGTTACTGAAAAAAAAAAAGTCTTACTTTAACATTTGGAAGCTTCCCAAAGTAAATAGCAATATAATATATTCATTGTCTAATATTTTAATGTCACCCTTTCAAAAGTGATTAAAAATGAAATATAGCCAAAGCAGCAGCTCACTGAAACGTTTGGTCTTCTGGCAGCAGTAATAATGTGTTAATAGTGGGGTAATAAGGTGGAAACAAGAAGGTAATATTATGGAAACAGCAAGTTAATCCCACTTAATTACCAAAGTAATATGAAATTAATTATCTTGCATCAACGCAAGCATATGCCTATGAGGCAAAACTAATTAGTAACAGTGTAGTAATATTTTAGTATTAATGTGATAATAAGTTAGCAATAAAATGGTAATACCTATGCATTAGAATTTTTATGTGCTGACTTGTGGTACAGTGTATAGTAACCTCATAATAATAAGGTAACTTTGTTTTAACATATTAGGAAGAATATTATTATATTATAATGCTGAAATTAAGCTCACCTTATGTCCCCAGCATTATTTCTTGTTTGAAGATTACAGTGTAAACATTATGTTGTTTAATGGTGTGGGTTATTACCTGGAAACATTAGTGGTATTTTCTGTGTAATAACCAGGAATCAGTGCTGCAAAATGCAAAACTGCATTTTAGGACTACATGTCATAATATTTCCTACAATTGAAAACTAGAACCAGAAAACTGTGTATGTATTTGCAAAAAGGTTGTAAACATAACTCACCCCGGCCTGATTACTGCCACATTACCTTTCAATCAAGAAATCACTTAAATAGAAACTGTCTGCTAAAGTGAAGTAGGCTAAAAGATCTCAGAAAGCAACACATTATGCCACGCTCTAAAGAAACAGCTGAGAAACACAGTCACTGACATGTATCAGACTGGAAAGGGTTACAAAGCCAAAGAACATCTTAATGATCCCCAAGACTTTTGGGAAAATATTCTCTGGACTGATGAGACAAAGGCTGAACTTTTTGGAAAATCTGTGTTCCGTTACATCTGGTGTAAACCTAACACAGCATTTCATAAAAAGAACATCACACAAACAGTCAAACATGGTGGTGGTAGCACGATGGTCCGGGGCTGCTTTGCTGTTTCAGGACCTGGATGACTTGCTTAAATTGATGGAACCGTGAATTCAGCTCTCTACCCAAAAATCCTGAAGGAGAATGTCCAGCCATCAGTTCGTGCCCTGAAGCTCTTGAGCTTCAGGGCTATGTAGCAGGGCAATGATCTGAGATACACCAGCAAGTATTTCTGAATGACTTAAAAATAAATAAATAAATAAAAGGTTTTGGAGCGGCCTAGTCAAAGTCCAGACTTAAATCCTATCGAGATGCTTTGGCATGACCTCAAACAGGCTGTTCATGCTAAAAACCCTCCAATGTGGCTGAATTAAAACAATTCTGCACAGAAGAGTGGGCCAAAGTTCCTCCACAGTTATGTGGCAGACTCATTGCCAGTTATCGTAAATGCTTGACTGCAGTTCTTGCTGCCAAGGGTGGCACAACCAGCTATTAGGTTTAGGGGGCAATTGCTTTTTCACACAGGACCAGGTAGGTTTGGATAGCTTTTGTTTCCCCCCTTAATAAATGAAATCTTCATTTAAAAACTACATTTTGTATTTACTCTGGTTGTCCTTGTCTAATATTATAATGTGTTTGATAATCTGAAACATGTAAGTGTGACAAATATGCAAAACACTATGAAGAAGGGGGCAAATACTTTTTCACTGCACTGCAAATCTGCAACAACTGTGTGATGCTTTCAAGTCAATATGAACCAAAATCTCTGAGGAATGTTTTCAAGCAGTTGTTGAATGTATGCCACAGTTCTGAAAGTAGCTTTAGTTAAACATATACGCTGGAATCCTGTTAATGAGGCAAAGAAAAATCTAGAATATAAAATGTTGCAGAATCAAAAGGTTTCAAAAATATATATATACTGGTAGATGCAAAAGTACATATGTTAATTAATAGTTTGCATTTCAGGGATATTGTTATAACAACCCTAAACTATTTAAATGTTATATAATAATTTAGTACATGTGTTCATTACGTTTGTTGAATTTGAAAGAGCTGGAAAGTGGAGTGATTTCTACTCAGTAAGGTACAGATAAGCAAATAAAATTTATTAATCAATTATTAAATTACTAATTATTTATGAGTCATTGCCAGTGATTGGTAATTTCATTCTGCACTGTTAGCTCACTATAAAATGTAATTTATTAGGGTGTGACTGTAAAACAATAGGTCTTGGGTACAATATTGCTTTGAAGTGTATTGCTCAAAGTACTCCTGAGGTAATTTTTCTAATGATTATTTTCAATGAAAGACCAGCAGTGCAGGAGACCATCTATATGAAATAACTACTTCCAGATAACAGAGGCCATCACAGTGACAGGCGGGTCAAGAGGTCGGCAGACTGCAGAGCATGTGCAGTGGGCTGTGTGAAATAAAGGACACAGGGGACAGTGAGATCGGCTCATCTGAGCAGCCTCAAAATATAGGCTGTTCTTTACTCACAGCAAAAAGAACAGAATAAACAAACATGAGGGAAAAAAAGTACCTACATACTGTATTTCACCCACAACGCAGCACTGACACCGAAGCATCAAGAAAATACTAATTACGTGACTGCGATGCTCTTTTTTTTTTTTTTTAAACTTAGCTAACAATGTGCAAGAGACGGCACCAGTTTCAGAGCCAATAATGCTGCGAGAAGTCCACTGAAAGAAGGCAAAGGTTTCATGTGTTTGAATTACTCCAGGTACACTGTTTATTGCTTGTTTTCCATCTATATTGAATTCTGCCTGCATCCAGACAGCCGGGGAAAAGTAAAAAAAAAAAAAAAAATCATCTACTTATTTAATCCTAAACATCACAGCAGCCGCATGAACAGAGATCATACCGAGCATTGTGGGGTATGTGTGGAGAGTAAAAAACAAGAGATCTATTGTTGAAATGTGTCTGTGTTGTTTCATATATCATTGATTAGACAAAATAAAAAAGCCATAACATTGGGTCAGGAGAACACAGGCCATGGGTGCTGACTTTCTATCACAGCAGACACATATTGACTGGTGCTCTGAAAGTAGTCACTCACTCATCAGTGTGAGGCAGGCTGATTGAGTTGCCAGCAGCCACTAAATGAGGCCTCCATCCACTGTGGGTCGAAATGAACTGCAATCTTTTCAGACCTTGTTGCAGCCAAGAGACCAAGTGAGTGTGTGAGAAAGCAAGAAAGAAAGAAAAAGAGAGAGAGAGGTTCAAAACCCAGGAGGATTTCAAATAAGTTTACAGACACAAAAAAGGAGACAGAGGAGAGAAGAACACCGTGAAAACAAAACAAGCTGACTTCCAGATGCTCCGAGCGTATTATTTCAGCCATATTGTGCTCTCTTTGTAATCTTATAGATTACATCGTCCTCACGTCAAACCACGCAAAAACTAAAGACTTCAATCGATCAACATAAAATCGGCAGCTAAGCGCGCATATTTACATTTCTTCTCCACATCCTTACCCACATTCTTAACTTGAACTCTCTTGGTATTGCAAAGACAGAAAGCATGCAGTTAATTATGGCTAATGAAAGCTTGTTTGAGCAGAAGAGGAGGGTGTACATTAGGGGAGAGAGAGTCAAGCGGCTTGAACCAGAGGGTTCCACGCACAATTTGTTTGAACCTGGGTCCTCCTCACTCTCTGCATGCTAATTTACCTTGGGGCTGCACCGCCTGTTTTTAAATATCGTTAATTGACTTAAGAGCTCATCAGCGTGCTTCGTCTTCATTAGGTTAATGAAAAGGCCCAGTGTTTATTTTTCGTAACAGATTGTGGCAATGACATAATCTAATCGGTTACTTCCACTTCCTGAAGGATTGAGTCCTTCTGATGTGAGCTGTTGGAGTCGTTCAGATGTTCTGTGTTTGTGGATGTCTGTCTCTGACAAAGTAGCGAGGGGGGCGGAATTAGTACAAACACATTTAGCCCTTGGCAGGAATCTATGTTGCCCTTCTCTAATCGACAGTGTGAACTAACAAGAACGTAATGATAGTTTTGATGTGTGGGTTGTCAGCCGTGGCTGGGTGAAAAAAGAGGGGACAGCCTCTGAAAATGGGGAGGATTTCAGATTTGTCTCTGTAATCCTAATGGCTTGAAATAAATCAGCCATCGCGGAACGTCCATGACCCATGTCATGAACCAAAGGGTCCTTGTGAGATTCTGAAATAGAAAAAGAAAATATTTCCTGCACTTCTAGGGTGTGTGCCGCATGCATTTACGTATCTGTATTTCTACCATGCCTTTTTTCAGGAAAAGGTTAATATGGGCCTATTTTAAGGCTTTCATTATTAGTTAATTAGCTGATCCCCAAAATATTATTTGGCTGTAATTTAATAACTGATTATCTGTTTAAGACTTTTTTTTTTCTCAGAAATGCTAAAATTTGATGGTTGGGATCCAGTAATTACCCGTTCGTCGTCACAACCAGTTGAATGCTGGTGTCACCAAAGGGCTGATGTAATGTGGGCTGCAGAGTCTACAGCGTTAGGGTGTGGTAAAGGTTAGACAACTTAAACACTCGGTCAGGCAGAGATCATTGTCGCTGTAAATAAAAACAGGGAACATTAGTTATGCTTTTGGGAAGAATGTGAGCTCTGGCTTCCCACATTGGAATCATGCTCACAGTAAGCAAGTAAAGCAGCACAGTACTGGACGCTGGACCGGCCCTGGAGTAAGTGGAAAACTTACCAGTTATGTATAAATGTAAACAATAAAGGGCTAGTAAATCTAGGAATATCAACTTTTAATTTTGACAAATATCAGTGACAAAAATAAAGCTCTACAGATTTAAATGCACTGCGGTTCTTTACCCTTTGACCTTTGACTCTGGCTGATGTAAACACACAGACAGAAGCCATGAGAAGCATGGAAAAGGTGTATAAGTCTCTCTAAGCTGTTGTAACACTTAGGCAAAGTGTGCTGATCTTCCTCCTGAGGACAGTAACATTTGAGGCCATCTCTCGTAGTGTGGCCAATAAAGAGTGACACGGTGGAAAAATAAAACCACCCCCCCCCCCCCCCCAACTCCCAGACCCTGCTATTCCTTATGCCCCTCGCTTACTGTCGGGGCCATGTGGCCATCAGAGAGCAGCAAAAGCTCATCAGTGAGAACTTGAGAATCCTCCCAGGAGCTGTTCTGGGGTCAGCTCGGCCTCTCCACATCATAAACAGCTCCTGTCGCAGTGAGGTTCATCACTAACTGTTTCCCCCCGACTCTTTTGCTCAAAGTCCATCCTTGCACTCTCTTTCTGTAACACCTGATCGCAGACGTTTCCAATAAATCATTGGACCCCTCCTCTTGCCTCTTGTCTAGAAACCCCTGTCTGTCCCCGACTTGGCCCGAGATGATGCGTTCTGCTGAAGTCACTTAAATAAAAAGATCGCAGAGGGAGACATAATGTGTTAAAGTAATAAGATGGTCGTGGGTAGGTCACGGCCCCTTTCCCTGCTCCAGTGCTCCTGTGGAGGCTCTTTGAGTTAATGGGCTGTGGTCAGTGCACTGGTGAGCCATAAAGGCTGCCCTCTGAAGCTACAACCCTATTCAGAACAGGGGATCCTCCAAAAGCCACTAACTGGCCCATCTAGATAACAGCACACCTAGCACTATTTCCACAGTGCATCTGACACTCCCAGGACCTGTAAATCTCTTGTATTTATCGTCTCCTCTTGTACCTCTCATTGCCGACTGCCATACTTACCCAACTGTCCTTCAGTGTCTGCTATTAGCTGGGTTTCACCGTGTGATGATGAAACACAGCTTTCTCTGCCAGCCTCTTTCAAACCTTTCCCCTGATTTGACTTGAATCTAATCCAATGCAAAATATCCTTTCCATTTAAATCTCACAGTGTATAAAACAACTGCGTTCACTAATTAATAATGTTGCGAGCATTAAGACTGGAAAGCTATAACAGATTATCATATTGCATTTCAGCAGCAGGTTATTTTTGTGATGGCTAGTGTGACTTCACTCGGGTGTGCAGGCTTGCTGAATGGAGGGAGTGACCGTTAATGAATGTAGCTTAGGGGATTAATGAGAAGAAGCAGGGGATGTGTCATGGAGGAGTGTTCTGGCATCGCGACGACAACACTGCAGCCCCCATCTTCGTCTCTACTTACAGTGATTACATGTGAGCTCCTGTCATGTGCTATGAGTGGCTTTATGAAATTGTATTAAATGCCATTGTTTATGCCTCACTTTTCACTTCCTCATTGGTCTTCCACTGTTTTCTTGTTGCCTGCCTTTAGCACACTTCATTTGAGTCTCACTTTATGTTTCATCACCAAAGCATTATCATGTTGAGTCAAATTAATTTTTTTTTTCATGCCAGATATGTGTGACTTCACATTTGTAACCCACTGAATCTTTTGTCCTCTTAAAGGACTCATTTGTGTGGTTCTCTATCAGAAACAACAACAGGGAATGACTCATTTGCTAAAGCAGGTGATTTTGCCACAGTAAAGAACTTGGACCAACAAAGTTTATTTAAGCCTGCAGAGGCTTAATTGTTGGTGACAAGTGTTGGAGCAGCGGGAAAATGAGAACTTGTACCAATATGCTCTGATGTGCATCTTACATCAAGTATACATTTACACTCTTGCTTAAAAATGTTTTGTTAAAGTACCTAAATGTAAACATCTAAGAAAAAACTTCCTTCAAATCTAAAAAAAACCCGAAAAAAAATTGTAACGATAACTTCAGTCTCACCAAAAATGTTATTCACATTTAAAAATAATTCCAACAATCGAATAATAAAAGGGTAAAAAAAAGTTCAGTTCAGCAGAAAGAGAATTTTTACCGCACTCTGGACAGTTCCCATGAACATTTACTTTAGCCTCTTTCAGCTCCTTTGTTGGTGCGATAGTCATACTTCACTGCTTTCATTTACTGTAGTGAGAAATTTCACTTTTAAAAAGTTTAAAGTACTGGCAACTAGATTTGCATTCAATAAACTTTAAAGTGTGCCAAACATGGAGCGTACCAGCAGCAGAGTGGCTGATTTTACAACAGAAGATAAAACTATCATATGGGAAAATATGAAGAGATTAAACACATAACACAGACTGAAAGCGACACACTGCTGCAGACAAATCAGTGCCAAGTCCATATTTTCCATACAGTCTGTGGTCTTCACCTATGCACTTAGTTTCTTTTATCTCATTTTTTGCAATCCCCCTACTCTATGAACCACATGCTTTGGATAATGCAGCGGCATTTAGCTTTTCAACGGTCATTGTGGCCCATTGCTAGCTAAACCTTAACTAGCTAAACAAAAACTGGAAAACATATCAAACATCTACAACAATCAAAGCCAAAATACAAAATTACTTTTAAAAAAAAATTACAGATCTTCTCAATAATGATTTGAATTTAAACATTTACATTCCCATGAATCTGTATTATAATATACAAATGTACAGTAGGTTGCTGGTAATATTTTAGCCTTAAAGGCTTCAATATTTACAGTGGTCAACTGAACTAATACACAACAGTATACTAATATACACAAGTTTCTGTATTTTTAAATAATTTTCACAGTGTGCTACTTTTTTTATACCAGCTTCAGCATTTTTCTGCAAACATTTTCAAAGATTTTTTCTGTTTGCTGACAGAAAATGCCAGCTAAGATGTTCCTCTTGAGTTAGTGGAGACCAAACTCAGCGCTAAGAGGTCATTAACATTTACCTGACTGCCATGGGCACAAGTGAATGCTATTGCTGCTGGAGCTAAGGGCTCACCACACTGGCAGCCATATGATAATATTTTGTTCAAATAGTTTTTAATGCCTGTCATGCAAGTCAGTTGCTTTGCCTACTTATAATGCCACATCTGATTGTGTGCAGCAGACAAAATTTAATAACTGATATTTATTAAATTTTACTTGCATTAACAGAGGGCTAAGAGAGCAAAGACCCTGCAAACCATCGGATTTAATCAAAAAAGCTTGTTGTCTATTTAACACGTGCATCTTCAACATTTTTCTCTCAGTAACTCCTCCTGTCTGTGTAACACAGAGACACATACAGAGAGGCGGTGAGAGCAGCACACTAGATATACTGACTGCCTCCCCCCAGCATGGCTATAATAACCTCCTGGTGCTGGAGCAGAGTCTCTGAGAGATATCCTTGAGCCTCACCTCCATCTCTCTAACAGGTCACGCCGAGATCCAGGAGATAGTGAGCTATAGTTAAGGTCCAGATCTGCTATCTAGACTTGAATGATGGAAGAAACCATGTGGCGACATGTTTATTGTCACCCAGATGGTCCACAATGCAGTGGCTTGGAGAGCCACATCCGTCCCTAATATAATTCATGGGGTGGCACCATTGTGGGGTGACTGATAAGGCCTTCACTTTGCCCTGCACTGGTCACTTGTCTCAAGGAGACTCCAAAGAAACTTCACTCTGTACAAATGGTGGCCAAAATATCTAATCCCACCAAGGGTTGCACTTTAGAGCTAAAACTTGTAGTGAGGTTACAGGGCTGAGAAAGGCCATTTATAATAGGAGAATTCTCTCTTTACTATTTCGCTTCTAGAAGAATTCTTATTTAGAGGGTAAAAAAAAAAAAGAAGCAATTTCTAGTGCGAAAACTGCAGAAGTTGTGAGACTTAGTGGAAGCTTATCCCCATCAGTACTCATAGGCAGTTATGGATGTCCATACAAAATTGGACCTCCAGAGATCTTTTTTTTTTTTTTGCCATAGAATAACAAAACACCTTCAACTTGTATAATTTTCCTCCTTAGCAATAGGCTGAGAAAATGTTATTCTTATAAATGATCACATTGTGGTGGACTTGGTGACATTTAGATCGCTGAGAACGCCATCAAACCTCATTTCAGCGCAGGAGGTTAAATGGAACCAAATGCACAGTTGTCCCAGAAGACAGCAAACCGGTCACTGATGAGCAAGATCAGAGGAGATCAGTTGGTGCTGTGCTGACTCTCCAAATCTGTTTCCCATCAAGTCATTGTGGTTCACATTCTCCAGAGGCACTTTCCTTGACAAGGCAAATTTGTATAACTGCATGAAGATATTTAGAAATCTGTTTACCATTATCATAGCCTGTTATCATCCTCCGACGCTGTTCATATGTTATTCCACATTGTTTGTCCTCGCGGATCAGCGTCGTCGCCACGTTAAAAGTGTTTATGCTTCACTCATACTGAAACGTATCTGTTTTTAAAATATTATTATGACTGGTCATTATATAAATAAGGCCATTATATATGAATAAGGCTATTCATGTGTCAGAGCAAATGTATATATATATCCTCCAGTTGTTTTAGACCCAGGCACATCTGGATAAAGTAGAGCCTCAGGAATAGCCCGCTTGAATTCGAACCACCTCGTTGTCATCGCAAATAATTTATCTAATAAATATTTATATCCTACTCGCCTTTCGTTTATCCCCTTTTTATCCCCCTTGTATCACCTTTTGATTGTTTTCATGCTATGGCTGCGTTAACAAAGCGCACCGAGCAGGAAAGCAGAAACACCTGTATGATGCAACGGCGTGCAATACGCGATCTCTGCAATGAATTTCTCACTATTTTCATTGCTCGCCACCTCTGTTGTGCACTCTCAGGCTACACTTCACAATGAAAGGTGTTTCTAAAAACTCCTCTTCTCCCTTTGAACAGCAGGATGTAATACGCCCGGGCCATCTGGGGTCAGCACAGGTCAAGAGTGCAAAATTAGATGCTGCTACCTTAAACCCACGCTTATTGTTCAAACCACCAAAACTGAATTTGTTATTGAGTATATATATCTATATATATAGATTATATATATATATATATGATCTTGACAGTGTGGGGTGCTAATAAATAAAATTTTGCAGCTTTCAATTTGATTCTAAGTAAATTTGCTTAATTTTTAGATTGCTATGGAATAACTATACAAACAAATACAATATTTTATCCAAACAAGAGGAAATGCTGCATTAATTTGCTCTACAAAGAGCCAAAAGACAATAAATGCATTTACCCATCAAAACCTGTGCCCGTGCACTAAAAATTCAAAAGGCATTCATAAGTGGACTTTCAGTCTACACCAGCAGCCAGGGCTTATTTTTCAGCAAGACCAATAGTTGGAGTTCTGCCTATCGAAGCAGCATCTTTATTCGGATGGAAAATGAATCCTCGAGGAACATGGCCAGGCGCTTTATTGTGTATGCAGTGTGTGGCCAGGTTCAAATTGGCAATCAATTATCCAATTAAGACTGACAGAAATGCACATCAGGAATTCCAGCCCATCAGTCCAAGCTTCTGATTGGAACACGATTAGAGGGACTTAATTAAACCCTAGGTGCTGGGTGTTTAAACATCATTTGTGCAGCGTCAGAGGGCTTGGAAAATAAAAATCTGGACTCTAGATTCTCCACACCTATTCCAGTCACAGGCCAGGAAAGACATGAACACCTGTAAAAATGTTCCTTTGACTCCATCGTATGTGTGACTATATTGGTTATTCAAAGAGGTGCAACAACCATAGGATTGTAAAATTAAAATACATGCCCTTGGGAAGATAGGAAGAAAGAGATAAATATTTGTGAAAATTCCACAGTACAATGCAATAACAATAGCGACCATGATATTGTGCCACATTAGTCTTAAAGCCATTCCCACGGTTTAACAGTTTCTGAATAATTCAAGGACATACCATACCATGGAGAGCTGTATAAGTGTGATGTGTAGAATGAAATGCAGCTTGCTTCTGAGATTCTTCGGGGTATTTTCTTACTTGGCCAACCTCTCCTTCTCCTGTGTGGTTGTTTAGTGCCTGTATTGATTTCTGAGCTGTTTCTTCCTCCTATGTCAGACAGTGTGAAATGGAAGGCACTGCATTTTAATATTGGGTTGTGAATTAATCATTTTTCCTGATAGCAAAGCTCAGCTCTGTCCCTGTAGGAGAACACCTTATCACAGCAAATAGGATTCAAAGGGAGAGGAGCAGTATAATCCACAGCTAATTGGATGAAATGGCTGGCTCTCTCCCTCCTTCCAGGGGCTAGCGTCCATGCAGCCCCCTCCACGGGGATCTTGGAGCCACCGAAGAGGTTATTACAGTTTGTCCTAAGGGAGCATTAATACCTTAGCCCTTGTTCAGACATGCAAATAATCTAATTCAAGGTCTAGCTAATTAACAACTTAGCTACAGTAAAGATAAAGAGGCTCAATAATAAGCCTGAGCTTTTTGTAGGAGGGCAATGTACCACCTACCTCAGATGCACCAATCTCACGAAAAGCACAGGGGCTGCACTTAAATATTAGCAAACAACCTTGTACTGTAATGAAAAAGAGGGCTTCAAGCATAACAGAGAACAATTTATACTAAAGGCTAATGTGAAACTGGCCACTTTAGGGACTGTATGAAAATTATTAAGGGAAGGTAGGCGACTTTTTGGGGTGTGAGAGAGGGTCTTTAATGAGTGAAAGTTATCTCTCCAGAGCAGTCATTAGTTGTCACTAACCAGCAGCTTTATCTTACATCTTAACAATAAGCAGCGCCATAGTAAAGCAATATTTATCAAACAATGAAAAACTTTCATATAATATTTAGTTGACAGGAAGAACTATTTGAATATATTTCAGTTAGATTTGTAATGACAGTGAGACTGTTAGAGTTATCATATTATAGTTTAAATGCGTGAACTTTAAGTTATTAGTGATAAAATCAACTTTTATCAATCAGTGAAATTAATAGTTGTATTACACTGAAGATGTTGCTTCAGTCCGACCAATGGAAAGTAAAATTAGAGCTGGGGTGCTTTTAAAAATACCTGAAACATACAATTTAGCCTCTCAGTCCGCCACAATAATTTTCATTCGAGTTCCTGCAAATAAGAAAAAAGTGCAGCAAAATAAAAACATGCAGACGTCTTACGGAACAAAATCAAAAGGGGTAAAGTGAAAAGGTCTACAGTACAAGTTTATTACAGCTTATTTCACTCACTTTCACCACTGGCTTCTTGACGACAGCCACTCTTCAACTTTGGTGAACAAGATGAATCTTTCAGGTCCTGTGTCAGATCTTTGCTCAATTTGCTTCCTGTTTCTCAAGAACAGGACTTTCCGATGCTGTTCATGTCCTCCAGCTAGTATTTTAGTCCTGCCACTTCTTCTTTTGTCCTCCACTTGTCCAGTTTCTTCAAATTTCTGAAGGACACATTGCACACCATGCAGGAAAGCACAGTTAGAGTTTGATCAACCATTTACTACAGTAAGGAAAGTGTCATTTTTTTTAGCATGACAATCATCCCAAATACACTGTCAGTGCTGTAGAAGCATACCTGGATAGAAAAACACACAATGGGACACAATCAGCCATGGACTGACCTCTCCAGAGCCCGGACCACAACATTATTGAAGCAGTGTGGGATCACCTTGACACAAAAGCAGACATCATCCAAAGAAGAGCTTTGAAGGACCTTCGAGAAGCCTGGAAAACTATTCCTGAAGACTACTTAAAGAAATGATAAGAAAGCTGCCTCAGAGAGTTCAGGCTGTACTGAAGAATGAAGGTGGTCAAAACAATCATTGACTTTCAAGCTTCTTAGAATTGTACAAACTGTGTTTTTGCCTTATGTACTGTGTTCTCATGCATTTTTGCATGTTTAAATAAATCTTTGCACCTATTTCCCCTTTTCCAGAAATGAGGGGTGGCTCAAGACTTTTGCACAGTACTGTATGATAAGCATGCATGGGATATGAGATGTTTTCAGGAGCAATCAGATGGATATGTCAACATTTCTTTGACACTTAGCATGCTTAAATCTAATAAGAGTTTCTCCTTGAGTGCTCATGCAGCATACCATGGGCACTTATTTCAATCGCCTCTGCAGGCTGTTGTTTCATAATAAGCAACAGAAAAATGGAACATGTTTTAAGGCATCTCTGGCTTTTCCAGGGTAAAATGTTAATCCAGCTTTAGCAAGGTTACATGGTCAAGGTTGCCAAATTACCGACAAGCACTAATCACCCTGCCTTGGAGCGAGTCTGGCTCAGAAGCAAACACTGTGGAACATTGCTCCCAGCCCCCCTGAAATGCCTCACTACACTCACAACCGCACTCCCTGCCTTTCCTATGTATGAAACTGTGATTTACAACATCAATTTACATCTGCCAATACCAAGTAACTTTTCCTTAAATATATAAAGTTTCTGCTCCAAAGGGTTTGTGTTCGCCCTCTGAGGTTGTTCAGCACACTTGAGCTTATATATCAGGCTAGAACAAACATGAAGATCGCTGACCTTTTGAAATCACGATATTACCATCAAGCGACAATCAGCATCAATTAACACGGGAACATTTCAGATTGGGATGTGTGCACACAGCTGTTTCTTTGTTTGGACTCCTCTTAAATTGACCATGAAATCCCTCAAAATGTGCTCATCCAGAGTAAAAGGATTGGCATTTGTGTGCCACAGAGTTCAGCTGTTACCAAATATGGAAAAAATAAAATAACATCAATACATCGCTTGGGGAAATTTAGTGTGCTCTGAGTCAACCCTCAAGGAAGTGCATTAAAAAGGCATGGAAAACAGTCCAGATAGTCCCAAACGCACCATTTCCCCCTGTTTGAGTGATGTTTCCTAAAAACTGCAACAGTCGTGAAAATTTAAATGTAAATTATATTTTCAAAAATTTGCATGTGCCACACATGTTCTGGTGTTCCGGGGTGTCGCGGACTGGGTAAGAAAGTAATGATAGATTGGTTTTGACATCGCTGGTTTAACTTGATTCAAGAAAACTGAAGTATGGAAGTAAGAAAAACACAGAACAGTATCGCCCTTATGGTGGTCGTGTGGCAATATTTCTTACAACTTCATTAATGACACATTAATTCACATTTTATATCAAAGTCAAACATCTCAAGGTTCCAACGGTGACCAGTTTCAAAACAGGCCTCAGTCGTTATCTCGGGTTTACAGACAATAAACATAATGTGTGCATAATATTCTTGTGCATAGTATGAATTTTAGTTCCTCTTATAAAACTAAGTATTATTGCAAAGGGTTAATGAAAGTTTAAAATATGGTATACCAAGTGTTACAGTCCAATCACTCTTTTTAATAGCTTTGTAGCGGCCAGAAAATCAAGTATTCATGAAGATTGAGGAAGATGATCCAGTGAACTTCAATTTAATTGGTGCAAATTAAAACAATCCATCTTTTGCAGCTGTCTATCTATCTGCTATCACCACTTCATTGCTCGTCTTGCACCTTGATTACAATTATCTTTTAATAGCAAAACTTGTCAGCGATTTCGCTCCCTTCTGATTTACATCACAGCCCAACACAGCATTGTTCCACTCATATAATTCATGTTTTAGCGTAATGCGGAGTAAGCCTCCACTGGGCAGACGCAAGATATATTGACACCATCACCTAATATGTGCTGGCTGCTATGACATACTGTATGGCAAACTGTCTGTATGTAGTACAGGCTGCAATCTTTCACCCATTCATACAAAAAGAGCGTGTTTGCATTGCCGGAGTTTGGTCCCAGTAGACTATGCCCTGAGTAAAGAGCCTCAATAGACTGCAAAATAAATGCATATGCAGACAGTATTTTTTGCAGTTCCAAGCAATTAGACTGAAAGATGACACTCTGATCTTGATTTGGGACACAGTGAGCTCTGTCTTTTTCCACTCGGATCCTCCCCTGCCTCTCCTGTGATATGCTGAGCTAAGATTTTGGGTGGTTTTATCATCGACTGGGATCTTGCCATTACCTTACAATGACAGGAAGTTAACTGACTTAAGATTTCACAGATGACAACTGCAGTAGTGCTTTGGAAACGGGCAGCATCAGTAGCTGTTGAGCTAAGCAGAAGGTAAAGTATTTGCGAGATCCAGGCAAAACAAGACAAACACCTATAAAATGCTGCACATAGCTGAGAACAAAAGCTCTTTTGTGAGAAGTGAGCGCTGCTCAAGCCGAGCCAACCGCTTGAACTTCTGGAAATAAAACTTAGAAGTAGACCTCTGCACTAGTCTGTAAGATCCAAGCGAGGCTAGTGTGAATATCAGAGCAGCCTTCATAAGAAAAAAATAAAATCTTTATAATTCATCTTTTCAAAGTATCAGCAGCAGACTCGTTGCTGCAGCAGTAAAATATATCCAGGTCAAGAATTTCAGGAATTGAAATTGCTGGACATTACAGCAAATGAGCCATGCATGGGTAATAATCAACAAAGAGATGGAGAAAGAACATGGCAAATATACAACTTCATATCAAGATATGTGGTCAGTGGGAGAAAAAACATCTGCTCTTTTTTTTATTGCCGCTAATTATTCACTTACAGAGGGTAACAGATGCATTATGCTTTTGGAATTCCTCATAAACAAGACAATTAAAAAGGTACTTTAGGGAAGTAAAATAGGTGAAAAAGGGGAGCTGCGTGGAAAACAAAATCTTTTTTTTTTTTTCAATTGACAGTAATTTTATTGGTAACTACTGGTGAATGTACCCCTTTGCAATAAAGGGGTACATCACTTCCTAATTGCAAAATAAAAAAATAAATAAAGAAAAATCCATCAGTGCTTTAGGGAATTGTTCAGCCATTTCCACCATGCCCCAAATAAACTTGGATGTTCTTCATCCATCAGGTGACTACATGGAGAGCTGACCTGTCATAAATTCACTCTGTGGGGATGATGACAGGGCCGGAGCCAATCTTCATGAAAGAATAAAAAAATGGCACAATGTTCCCTTCCCCCTACTCCCTGAGCCCCCTTCCAACCCCAACTCACCCTTTACCCTCACTACTGGAGAACCTCGCTCCCTATCTTCCTGCCTATCTCTCTGTCTCTGCACCTACCTAGGTTTCTCTCTCTCTCTTTCTCTCTCTCTCTCACCCCCTTTTCTCTCCATGGGTAAGCAGGTAATCATGAGCTGTCACAGAAAGGTGACCCATTAATGTGATGGATACGGTGTGAAAAACAAATGGTGTGAAACGTGTGGATTGCTGTCCTTACTGCACCTTGGCCTTTTGTTCTGTCATATCAATATCCACACAGGGCCTCATTACACCGCTGCACTACACAATGAGTGGAGCGCCAGGGTCAAGACTGCGCCACGCTCCCTTTGACTGGCTCGGACTGGGCTTTTCAGCTCAACCTCACCCCAAAGGACTCCCAGGTAAACAGGAAGAGGGGTAACCTCTGGAGCCAGAGACAGTGCACATCATCCTAGACTAAATAAGCAACCCCCCACCCCCCCAGCAGTTCCATCAGGGGCCCTGACTCTGTTGCTCATATGTGTTTACAGACAAACCCGGCAATGGTCCGTGAAATCAATATTTTCATTTATGCTTGAATTGGTCTTTTGTCAATTTCAGGTTTATTTTTACTTATAGCTTTGCATTTGATTAGTTGACACTCCAAGGGAACCTAGGCATTACTTGTGCATTCAAAGAAGTTACACATTTTTCTCAAATTATGTCAGCAAGGTCAAAAATATCTCTGCCTGCATACATATTGATGCCATCGAGGATGTTTTTTTCCTGCAAACTTTCGAGTTCCTTGGCTACAGATCACATTTTTCCCAGACAATGGCAGCTCACATAGAGATGATTGAAACTCTGCATTGCTAGACTGTGTGTGAACAGCAGCAAAAGAATCAATAAGTAGGACTTATGTGAATGTGTATGGACTTCTAAATTGCTTCAGGCATACGGTAAGATGGGCACTTAGACTTTCAAAGAGCCATACCGCCAGTCAAGGTCAGGAGGGGAAGTACTGAGGAGCTATCAGAGTCCTGCCCTAACCCTGCACTGTCCATTACATTTTCCAGCTGTCTGGTCGAGCAATTATTAAAGACTGAGGCTAATTCTACTGCCAGGACCTGTGATCCGCCAAGTTTCTGTTAATCACCAAATAAGAAATATTATGGATTACATTCAATTGGTTTTATGTGCAGAAATCAGACTTATGGCCCTTAGAGACTTGTGCATGAAGTACTAGAGTTACTTTGTGGGTTTTGAAATACTTGCAGGATAACCCACAGCACGCAGTATTTGTGCAAAATGTTAAAGATAAGATAAAATAATCTTTTTTTTTAAAGGTTTGGCTTCTTGTCAGTTTTATAGTAGAACTAGATTGCACTACATGTAAGTAAGTAGGGATGCCTCTGCACCCTCTGTGTTTCCCCTGAGGTCTACAGTGGTGGTCTCGTGGACACCTCAGATGAAACGCTGGAGACTCTATTAAGGACAGTGGTTACGGGCCACAGACTAATCTAGTATGACAAACTGGAGGTGTCCTGTTATTTCCAGACCCGGTGATGAATCGAGGGCTGTAGTCCCCCATGCTGTCATGTCAGAGTGGAGCTGAAACAGATTGAGAGGGAACAGACAGCAGATTGATGTTCCAGGCTTCTTCCATCTCCTCTGAAATCCACAGAATCAGCCCATTAGCCCTCCTCCCATTTGCCTATCATTTTACACAGGCAGCTACCTCCACATTGAAATGTGAAACTCACCTATGGGCTGAATCAAAGAAATACAAATCACTGTTCATTTATATATAAATGTTATTTTTATTTATGTATTTATTGAATCTTGTCTATTTAACACCTCTCCACTGTGTCCTGCTCTAATATGCGGTTGCTGTTGCTTAGCCAGAGTCCACGTCATATAAAATCATCCTGTAATCACCTGTTTGCCTTTTTTCCTTCTTTGTTGCTGTTGTGTTGCTGCATCTTGCTTGTGCTAAAATTCTAGCCCTAGCATCCCATTAGCTAGCTAGCTGCTAGCTTGAGACTTCAGTACAACAGTTCAAAAACCAACGGACAACAGCATTGTTGTTACATCCGACTTTTATATACAGTCTATACAAAAAGCAAAAAATATTGTGGTAACCCAGCCTTACTGGAACATAGCAATTCTAATAAACAACTATAACACAGTTATTGTTTTCAAAAATTGTAATTCTTTTCACTTCTTGTAACTGAAAAGTAAAAAGTAATGAAATTACAATAACGCAGTTATAGCTGCCAAGTGGCGTTACCATCTGGCAGTGCTAGGTAGGCTACAGAAGAAAAGGAGACACAAAAAAAAAAATAAACCAAAACTCAAACGGAATATCTTTGGAAACTTTTTTAAATGAGCTTATTTATTTCGTGACAAGAATTAGATGAGACAATATTTTCATATCTTTACGGTCTATGATGCTGGTTAGTTCATAGGGAGTCACTGATCAATCTGTAGTTGCCATCCCTGAAACGCACACCTCTGCCATACCCCCCTCCCTGCAATGACCGCATCCCCACAGTAATGTACCTGTATGTGTGTGAAGGACATCCCGACCGGCAGGGCTATCACAGACACAATCTCACAGCACTTTAATAACTTTGAGAGCGGTCAGCACCCTGCGCTTTAATAACACTCCCTGTCAGCTCACCCCACACTGCGCAAAATTGTCTCGTTGGAATTCTTTATGGTGGAGGCCAAAGAACTCCTGTGATGGGGATGGAATATAGCCACACTCAAACCGCTTCTACTTCTAAATGGCTTTCCAAGAGTATGTTTTTATCTTTGGCTCAAAACAAACAGGAGTGAAGACAGGCACTTGCTTTATGATGCAGCAATAAGCTTTGAAAATCAGCGCTATCAAGTCTGAAAAAAAAAGGCGTTTTCTTTGAGTGTGTCTAAAGTTCACTCACTCATATGATAAAAATGTCAAAACTGGCATGACTGTTGAAAGCACACAAACTCCCGCTGAAGAACTTTTCCACAAAATAGCAGCTATCGATGGTACCAATAAACATTTTTTTGACTGGATATAACAAATAATTGGCTCATTCAAACTACTACTGTTATGTTGCACATCTGCCACATATTACTTTAAAAAAATTCCGTTGCAGTACCATATACACATATCTTTATGATATAGACATATCCACCCACTTAAACTGACAAATATAAAGTGAAATCTATAAATACACAAATGAATGAAATATATGCTTTTTTCCAAATGGCAGACCTTCAAATGATCTTCTTGTTGTGTCTTTGCTATAATTTGGCATCAAGCGTAGGGGGTAATGTAAGCAGTAACACTGGATGATTTCTAGCTATTGAAGTTTGTTTCAGTTTCCCCTCGCTGCCATTTGAAGCTGCCAACATGCAGCGCTGACTGGTGTAGCCACAGTGTTCTTATCATTATGCAAATATTTGATTATCTGTTAAGGGAGATCACAGCTAGTAGCTTCACGAATGCAGCATGTTTATCTCCAGAATACATATTAAAGGAAAATTCAAGCTGAGCATATGAAGTGTAAATTGCCCAGTGCTACACACAGTGTGCAGTGGCTGTGTTTCAGAGCTAATGATGGGCTCGGGCTGTGTTTTTGTGATGCATCTGAGATTATAGCTCTCTCCTGCAGCAGTGGTGCTGCGTTCCTGGTCATCACTGCCTAGTACTACTGATTAACATAATCAGCCAACATTAGTTATTCATGTGATGTGCAGAAGCGCTCGGGGGTCAAATCTTTGCCCTGTCTAATAACCTATGTTAAATATTAAAGAAGTACATGGGCTGCCTGATTTACATGCCTCTCATCCTGCCTTTAGATGCAAAAGTAGTGAGAAAAAAAATCACTCTAGGCCTGTGGTCCATTAATTGCACGCAGAATAAATATATAGTGTGCTAAAAAAGCATTGCTTTGATGATCTGAGGCTGTGCTGTTAATGCCACAATGTACAACAGTTGTATTCAATAGCAGATCATGCGCAAGAGCTTATGTTCATGTAAGCTGAATATGTGATCATCTCATACCGCACAAACCAGCCAAAGGTAGCCACCATTGCCCTACAGAATTTCTCTCCGTGCATGTGTGTGTGTGTGTGTGTGTGTGTGTGTGTGTGTGTGTGTACAGTATTAGAGACCATTTTTTTTTCCACTCGGCTTCATCTAACTGTCTGACAAAAAGGACGCCACTGGGCATGCATGAACTGACTTGCTGCATCTTTATGCCTCACATTTCTTGATTAGGAACAATGAAAGAGGCTAGCCAAGCGTTGAGCTGTCCATGTTGGGTGAGCCATGCGCTGGGCGGAGGGTGTGTGTGTGTGTGTGTGTGTGTGTGTGTGTGTGTGTGTGTGTGTGTGTGTGTGTGTGTGTGTGTGTGT
>JAVDPK010001284.1:482459-498102 GCA_034780415.1 Cichlasoma orientale | reverse complement strand
TATAAAATAAATACACACACACCATCATACACTATATACACCATCACTATAGTATACCAATATTGTATATTTATTTGTATATTTAAATGAAATATTATAATAAGCACATACTTAAACCTTAGACATATCTGTTTACTTATGCCTCGTTCATAATTGGGAAAAGGGTATAAAGAAAATGAATTAATTCTTTAGTGCTTACAAGGGCAAAATGGGAGGGTGCGCTAAAACAATGTGTTCCCATAATTTCCTAGAATTGCGTGAAACTAGAGCCAAAGACAGAAAGAAGAAATGAATGTCTGAACTCTAGTAGTACTGTAGGTATTTAGGTGTCAGAGTTGGTTTGGCATCAGCAGGTAAAAAAGGGAGATCATTATTCACATGTCATGCTGACAGTTGTTTCAGAGATTCGTGCCGATAGCAGCTGATAATCATCCCCAGAGCGAAGCAACAATGAACTTGCCCTACCACTCCACTGTCTTCTGAACACTTCAAACATGCTCCACTTCAAACACAAAAGCAGCCATCTCCTTTGATGTCATTGTCAAAAAATGAGTTTTGTTCCATCGCATTTAAACTCCACCCCCTCCGCTGAAACCTTGACGGAGACGTGCAAGAAACAGATTTTGAACATGAAAAGAGCAGCTGTGTTGACTGATACAGCCCTCTCTCCTCAGGCTGCCATACTTCTCCCCTTGCCTCACCAGAATAGGAAACAGTAAGAGCTGGGGAGTACATAACCTTTACGGTTTTAGATGCTGCCACTTCTGTTAATGTGATGTTTACAGAATATATGGCACAGAATGTGTAATTATTTCTAATTTTCTCTCCAGTTAAGTGATGACTGCAACAATCTATGGAACGCCAAGTAGTAGCTGAAATATCTAGTATTACATCTCCGGTTAGCTCTTTGTACAGCTCCTTTACTAAACGGGACCTGGTTGCAGAGGCAGCTGGCAGAGTATGTCTGCCCCTGATGAAATCGCACTACAGACACGGCTGCTTCATAATGACTATAATCACAGCAGATAAGCAACTAGTGCATGGGAAGGGTGGAGATCAGAGGGTGAAAGAAATAGAAGGAGCGAAAAAGTAATTGAATCTTTTGGAGGCACATTCAGATGAAAGCCATTGGCTGTGTGGGAGATGCTTTTCAGTGAATGACATTTAGATTACAGAGGTGCCCTGTTCACCATCACGGTCAATACCTCCTTCTTCACAATAGCACTCCTAAGTCTCAGCAACACTGCTCTCAGAATAAAGAACACATTTCAGCAGTGATGTGGATTTTGCGGATGCAGAGTTTTCTGTGTGGATATTCTCAGGATTTAGGAGGGGAAACACTGACAGTGCATTAAAATATAGGAGATTTTCTCAACAGCATATTATCTGTTTAGATTCCAGTGCCCGATAATCATCATTATCACTACTAGATATAGGATTTTTTAAGTCCAACACCGATTGAGATGTTTGGTAATTCAAAAATCTGATATATGGGCTGATATTTGTTTTCTTTCAGGCACACAAAACACACAGAGTCCCATATGCGTAGTTATTTATGAGTCCTTACAAAAATATGGCAATCCAGATTAAAATTAAACTTGTTTTATTGTCACAACAATTTTAATTATATAGTACCAAATCACAACAACAGTCACCTCAAGGTACTTTATATCGTAAGGTAAAGAGCCTACAATAATACAGAGAAAACCCAAACAATCAAACGACCCCACAAGCACTTGGTGACAGTGGGAAGGAAAAACTCCCTTTTAACAGGAATAACCTCCGTACCACCAGGCTCAGGGAGGGGCAGCCATCTGCCGTGCCCAGTTGGGGGTGAGGGGAGGGAGAGACAGGTCATTTAGTCTCTGCCCAACTCTGTTCAGATCAGCTGGTTGGTATGATTCGAACAGGGAAGCTGCTGAGGGTCCTCTGGTGGACAAATTATGCAACGTCAACTCTTGTAAGATGTTCAGAGGTGTTTCTTCCATCTCTTTTTTACATTTATAAATTTCATCAGCTGATAAATGAAAATTATTTTACAGATACTGATATATCGACAAATAGGCAATCGGCTAATATTGGCCGATTAGCTATTTGCCAATAATATTGGCCAGCCAGTATATCAGTCGGGTTCTAATAACTTCCTCCACCAGAATAAGTGTTACATTCCAATATAAGGGTATTCTGTTTCTGCTGTGTATGGTCATTTTCAATATTCATTGAACCACCTTATCTAAATGTAACCGCTGGGGAAGTTTCTCCCCAGCACCTCCACCTGCTTTTATCCCTTCTATCTCCAGTATTGACACAGACCAGCATATTCCTAATATTAGAGGAATGCCATATTCCCTCGGTGACACACTTCAAATGCATCTCAGATTAATGATATATCACGGTAAGGGATCTACAAAAACCATTAGTAAGCCTGACACTTTGACGTCAGATTTTAAAAAATTTCCAAGTAATCTTTTTGATTTATGAAAGTGTGTCCAGGTTCATCGGGAGTGATTCCAGATTTATCACATCCTGGTTAGAATTATTAATGATTTTCAATTTGTAAATCTGATGCTGCCATGTTCGGAGGAGCTTCGCAGAATCACCAACGGCTGATATCAGAGTCCGAGGTTTGCTCCTGAAGCATGATTACTTTATCAAAATATTGCTACCTATGACTTACATTTCACTTATTTTCCACTCTTGCAGTTCCTTTCCCATCGCCTTCATTTCTCTCTCCTCACGTACGAGTGCCACACACATTTTTCAAAAATGCCTTCTAAACACCAGAGCAGCCACAGCTTATGTCATTGCTTGGCTAATCTTCTGAAGTTAGACATTGCACTATTAGTTCCGAGTTCCTGACACATGCACTTTTAAGGACCCACTGTGTCAACATGTCAAATGGGATGTAGCGTGCCGACGGCTGTACATTGCAATCTTTCTCACTGTTGATGAGAAGCACAGCTAAGATCATCATCACTTTCCAAAGATAGCCAGCTATGTGTAATGTTGAGGTTTGCTTTGATGTCATGTCAATGCATCAGTACAACTGCTTTACCTCTTCTTAGTCTGTATGCGCACAATGACTTGAATCCATTCTCTGTGAGGTGTCCTTTGTGTGGCATATGCCCAGTCAGACATAAATAAGAATGTCACTTTGCAAGTAAGCACTATGAGGCCATAACAAGATGTATGGGTGTGACACCTTTTGCTGAAATGTGATTTTCCACTGAAGCCATTCAGAACAAACAAGATAATGATTTTTTTAAAGTTTAACATCCTCTCAGTCGGCCTGCTTTCGTAAGAACACCTCCGTAATTTTTTGAAATGTTATATTCCAGAAATAATTAGGCCACAGGCAGGTGGCTTTGCCAGCATTTCTTGCTATTGCTGTTCCCGTTCTTACACCTATATGGTGCATCTCACTTCAGAGGGAATCGGTGGATGTGTGAAACTGTTGATAACCCTCCCCTGTCCCTGTCCTGTTCTCAGATAAATGCAGTCCTTCACCACATCCATGATTCATTGCTGATGGTGCCAACAGGAATGTGTTTGTAATAATGTCTCTTTACCTATTCCAAACTCTGCCGCATTGATTCCTGTGCTGAATATCACCAATAATGTGGTGGAATTGATACTTATAAGCCATGTTCAGTTAGGTTGTAGCTTGTATAAAACCTTGGTGAGACATAAGAAAATTCCAGATCAAACATAACATTAGAGGAATAGTATTGGAAAACTGTCATGTCTGCAAGGTAGCTAAATACAAATCTATACCAAGTAACTCATTAGGATAAAGACTGGAACAGGAAACAGCTAGCCTGGCTCTGTCTAAAAATATGAAGAAATATGCCCATTGCAGCCCTTCTCTGAAACTTATATTTCTTGCATTTCTTGGAGCTGTGACTTTCTGAATCAACTTCAGGTTTGTAGGCAAAAAAGGAGAAACTTCAGGAAGTCACTGCTCCCAGTTAAAAAATGAAATGGTTGCCCCAAAGCCAAGACCCCACCTCCTTAACGCCACTTGACCTACAATGTCCACGTACTTGGGCATCACTTTTGCCTGCTCTGCTACTTCTGCTCTGGCTAATTTTCTCCCAGTAACCAGGATCCTGGCAGCTTGGGCTGCAAATGGATCAAATGTCTTTTAGCATCATCTTCTGTCTTACTTTAGCGTAGCTGTTGGATCATCCGTGTATGCCCTTGTAGGCAACAATCTTACACACTGTCCTCCAGCCATCAACTAAAATATTGATCACCTCAATAGCTCTGGTAAAGGCCAGCGAAAAAGTGGTGCAAGCGATTCCTGCTTCCAGATGTTGCCGCACTACAAGTTTGTACAAGCCTGCTCTGGTACAAAAATAACTGCGCCAGAGCGGCCTGGTCCACAGAAGCAGAGTAGATTGTTCCTGTTCTGTTTTTTTTTATGGACTGAATTTTCTCATCTGTTATTTATTGAGACACTTTAAATTATGTTCCAACTGAAAATGTTCTCCTTCTATTTTAAAATAAAATTTAAAATAGAAAATGCACATCTCTGAAAAAAAAAACAACCCTGCATTTTATTAGAGCTGAAATTTTCTTCAGAATGCTAACTAGTATATAAAAAATTTGGCATTTGGAAGACTTGGTTTGACTTGGCATTTAGATGCCAAAGGTACACAGTATTTTCTCTATGAATACTATTAGTGCCTACTAGACTGCTGGTAATATTTTGTGTAAATGTGCCATTTACCTGCTGCCATTTCAGGTTATTGTCATTTCACAAGAGGTCTTCCTGAACTATTTTTGTGAAATAAAGCATGTGTGTAACTGATTTTATTTTTAATCAAAATTAATAAATGTGGCACTATTATCATGTAAAACAATAATTTAACCACTGAACCCAGATACCACATGTAACATTGCTCCACAAATTATTTTCCGCAATGTAATAAATGTTTTGTGAGATTTTGCAGATTTAGAGTGACAAAATGTGTAGTGCTCTGTAAAAAATGAGTCTCATTTCTCATTCTCTATTGTTTCTGCACTCAATTACCTAAATCTAATAACAGCAACCATGAAGAGCCTGTATGAACTAAAAAAAAGAAAGAAAAATAAACAGAGGTTGAGAGGCTGAAGTCTTTACAGAAATCCTGATTAATTGCCCTTTACAGAATTTAGATTTGGTTACATGCTTTAAGTAAGAAGCTTCAGATTACAAAGTTCTTGCTCAAAGAGAACACAGAAACCCCTTTATATACGTTACACTGTTGTGTTTTGTAACTAATGAATTAAAAAATATATATATTCAAACACTACACTCACCACATAGAAATACTTAAATTCCAGGGGAAATCTGCTTATTTGCTTTCTTGCAAAGCAGCTAAGTTTACCATAAAGAGTGGAAACAGAAAAACATCAAGTCTGGTTTTGTTCAAGCCAGGAATTCAGTTGTTATACTGTACGCATTTAATAAACGTGCTTTTTGTCGTAATAAGAACACTTTACTTGTTATACATGCCATCAAGCTGTCAGGAATGACAGATGAAAATGACCCCGTATAGCTAAATCTGCTATCCGCCTAGGATAAACCAACCCATTTATAGAAAACAAGCTGGTGCAAGACAACCCCATATCCAAAACACTTTATAAAATACTAATAAAGACAGAAAGCAATACCAGAGCAATATGCTCATTTTGACTAGTTTTGGATGTCAGCGTCATGTTTCATAAGCTGTGATCGGGGGGAACGCAAAACTGAAAAAGTTTTGTAATGCAGGAAGATTTCACAACTAATTAGGTCAACTCAACAGGTCAGTAATGTAAATCTGTATAAAAAGAGCATCGCAGAGAGGCTGAGTCTGGGGAGATGTTTGCCACTTCGTGAAAGACTGCAGCAAATAGTTCAACAATTTAAGAACAATGCATCTCACTGTAAAATTGTTAAAACACTTGGGAACGTTGGGTATGGTATATGATATAATTAAAACATTTGCAGTCTGGGGAAATCTCCACTTGGAAGGGACCAGGCTGCAATCCAATATTAAAAGGCTGTGATCTTCAGGGCCTTGGGAAACACTGCTTTTAAAACAGACATGACTGTGGTGGATATCACTGCACAGGCTCAGAAACATTTACAGCAGCCATTGTCAGTGAACATAGTTTCCCTCTGCATGCATCAACTTTAAACTCAACCTTGCAAAGAAAAAACCTTTATAAAGCAGATCCAGAAACACTGCTGCTTTCTGCACTGAGCATGTCTCTTCAACTCTCCTGTTTCAATCCACACTATTGCATGTCATTAACTGTGCATCTTCTCTCTACTGTATGTTGTACTTTATCCTCTCTCTCCCTGTACTTTTCTGCAGATACCGCTGGCTTCAGAGCCATGTGTTCCTGTGTACCAACACTACCAACCTGCTGAGCATTTGTTGAGATGTTGCTTGCTGTCTCTCTGTGTTCTTGTTTCTCTCTTTGTTTTCCTCTCCCTTCAGCCAGTCAAGACAGATAACTGCCCTACTTGAGCCCCCCCCCCGTCACCAAGTGCTTTATCTATCTTAGGGAAGCTTAAGGTTTTAATTCAATTTTATTTATATAGCACCACAATAGTTTCCCCAATACAACACTACAATAATACAGTGAAAACCCCAGCAACCAGAACGACCCCCTATGAGCAATCACTTGGCATCAGTGGGGAGGAAAAACTCCTTTTTAACAGGAAGAAACCTCCAGCAGAACCAGGCTCAGGGAGGGGCAGCCATCTGCTGCAACCAGTTGCCATAGTTTACCATACTGTGTAAATTGCTATTGTTTTTGGCTGATGTATAAATAAAATGAAAATAAATTGAAGATAATCCTCTGGGCCTGGAAAGTACACTATCAACATTTAAGGCCCTTAACTTTTCTCAGCAAGACCATAGAAAACAAGCCTGGTTGCTTAACTGGCCTGCCTGCAGTCCAGACCCATCACTCACTGAACACATTTGGGGTATTATGAAATAAAAAATAACCCAGAGGAGCTCCTTACATGTTGAGCAGCTGAAATCCTAATGTGAGAATGTTTCACGGCTACAGCAGTCGGGCTCCTCAGTTCCTGATACTTTGCAGAGTGTTGTTAAAGAAACCGGTGACGCAACAGCTTAATAAACATGCCCCTGCCCCAACTTTATTTAATTGCGTTGCTGGCATCACACCTAAAATAACACAGTACTTTTTCATCAAAAATAAATCAGTTTAAACATCTTTTTTTAAATTTTTTTTATTTTTTTTTGGAAATGGGGAGATTTTCTTTTAACTGCTGTGGGCTTGAAAAAAAAACACTACTTTTGTTTTTGTACTCTTTTCTTAACATGAAAATGAAGGAAGCTGAGCATTTATTTATCTCAAGGTTGAAAGCAGTCAGAAAATAAAAACAAAAAAAAAAAATGTTACCAATAATGACAAATGGATTTTCTGTTTAACTGGCTACTTTAATTCTCTCTCTTCTTTTTTTTAGTTGTTTACCAGTAGGTGAGTCAGTGTTTATTGCCTCTTGGTTAAGGGCCCAAAGGAATTTATGCATTGCTGTGCAAGTAATTAACAGAGATGGAAGGGTTGTAGCAAAAGAATTCCAAATGGAATGAAGGTTCATTCACCACTATCATCCATTTACATTTTTCTTCTCTGCTGCTCATTTTTGTGACTCCTGCTGAATGTTGTCCGGGGGAGATGATTATTTTATAGTCAAAGCAACTCTTTTATTTATATTACCCACAGCACCGGCTGTGTCACTTCGCCTGAAGGCTTGCCAAAAGAAAGGTCATCATATGTGCTACCGTATCATAATTGAAACATTCTTAAGACTTTTTAGGACTTTATATCTGCTCATTATTGCCATAAGTCACTCTCAGACCGAAGCTCTTTCTGTGGATAATATGGCTGATGATATACCGGAAGCTGTTTTCACTTTGTAGTCTGTTCGTAGGCGAGTCCTACTAATTAATGGCTTTTGAGCAGGCTTTGATTGCATGGAGATTAGCAGTCCATATGGAGAGCAACAAAAGTGCTGGCATTGCCGAAATGTGTCCTATGTATGTAGCAATCATAAGTTCAGCTTTTACATTTTGCATTGATAAACAAAAGCGCAAATGGAAATCTCCACCCAGTTATCTGCTGGCTGCACCGTTAGCGCCAAAAGCCTATCTTTCCCCCCGGAGGCTTAGTCAACAGAATAGCTGAATTACTAATCACAATTCTTATAGTATCATTTTGCATCTGCATCCCTTATTCAATTTTACTTGGCAGCATCAAAATGAAATTTAATTTGAACTAAGATGTGTAGTAAAAGCCAGATGCTCTGAGATAAAACAGAGATACGTTATTTCCTCCTGGGAATGAAAGATGGGAAAATTAAACGTGTTTCCACCACCGGTAAATTCATGTTTTCATTTTTTTTTTTTTTAATTGAAACAACATCATGTTGCAGTCTAGTATAGAATTTTATCTGTTGTGGTATAATATATAGTTTGTGATGTTACCCGCTGTAAATCGGGAGCCACACAGTCGGCACTAGAGAGGACTATATCTTACGTTCTAGTTCCGAGGCAAACAAGAGTTTTATTTAAGACATTCTAGGTAGAATCAGAGTCTGGAAATTGTGATGCTTTCTCCTTGCCACTCTGTGCAGTCCTGACAGGCTTTGACAAAGGGAGCTGCAAGCTAACAGACTTGACAACAAGAGCCTGTGACAACCATACAAATTAAGGATGACTTATGATGAAGTATTGTGGTCTGAGAGGGAAGACAGAAAGTACCAGGACTTAATTTGTGTCAGACTAGCAATGATTGTAATGAATTCCTGTGGTTGGGTTGGACTCAGTGCCAAGGTCTTGAAAATTCATGCAGTGAAGATCCTGCATGTAGATTCCAAATATGCGGTGCAATCATTTATTGTCGAACCACATCTTAAATGTATTCCTGTTGTTCTTTTAATGTGAATCATTTCTTCGATTTTATGTCCCTGTCAATTTGGTAAATAACTTACTATTTTTGGTCATAGCTCTGACCACAATTTTCAAGTTCATTTTATGCTATAAGGTTCTCAGGCAATGCAGGCTGATCATTTTATCCATACAGTAAATGACCTTTTATTGAGGATGTCAATAGGAGGATCTGGTTACCTATGCTGAGGGAGAGGGAGGAACTTAATTGCTCCCAGTGAGTGCAGTCTGAGGACTTGATTAGACCTTGAACCCCTTCTCATGTTTTTCATTTGTGTGGTGACGACCTTCCTCCTGCCTGAAATCAGCCCGGGCTCATTGCATGTCCACCGCTCTCTGGAGATTCATGCCCCAGTGGCTCCAACTGACTGCTGACTTCATTCTAGTAAGTCTGAAGAAAATCTGTTAACTCTTTAAACAGCATAGCGCTCATTATATTAATCCTGAAAAATGTCCTTCACAATTTATCTCACGACAATAATCTAAGTGTAACTGTATAGCCAGCTGGGAAAAAAAGAGTGATTCTTTGCTGTTAAAGCATCAATTATATTGTATATAAAACACCAGGTATATTGTATAGCTTCCTTGAAAATGAACAGTAAAGCTTGTTTTACTATTCTATACTATAAAATAACTACTGCGACCAAATCAGATAAAG
This sequence comes from Cichlasoma orientale, assembly GCA_034780415.1. Classification (NCBI taxonomy): domain Eukaryota; kingdom Metazoa; phylum Chordata; class Actinopteri; order Cichliformes; family Cichlidae; genus Cichlasoma; species Cichlasoma orientale. Next base: position 488,487 of record JAVDPK010001284.1, on the reverse strand, counting down.
GGTGGGGAAAAAAACACACACAACAGAAATCACAATTACAGCGCTCAACTGACCCACCTGCCATTAGCAAGATGAATTAGCTGGGTCCATGCTAGTGACAACAGCTACAGAGGGAAAATGATCCTGGTGCCTCATAGACCTGGGCTCCCAGACACCACCAGGAAGCAGACAGGGGCCACTCTGAGCCCAGAGACCAGGCGAGAGAGGGGGGAGAGAGAAACAAACAAGATAAACATATGCACCAAGGCTGCAATTGTGTAAAAGACTGATGGGGGGGGGGGGGGTTTACATGTCCAATAAAATGCTACACAGTAGTACAACCACTGAAATTCATGTATAAAATCAGTAACTTTATTTCTGTATTAGAAATTGTTTTTAAAGGTCAGAATGTGGTGGACAATGGTTTTTATGAGTATGATTTGTACATCAGTGATTTTAAGTAGTAAAAAAAAAAAAAAATCCAAGTCATGATTAGAAATTTGTTGTTATACGAGGGACAGTGTTAGCAGCTCTTCGAGACACTCTTCAGTAGCTGCGTCTCTTTGGATTTGATTGCCAGGGGTAATAGGATGACTGATTGCATGTTAAATATGACATCATGCCACTGGGCAACTTTTTTTGTGCTTTGCACCAGTGAGGTCACTGGTCTCCTAATGACTTCCTCAGGGTTCAGATCCAGCCTCCTCGGTGCTTGGCCACAGCCTTTCCTCTCACTCTTCTTAATCAATAGTTGAAGGTAGTCGCAGAATATAAAATATATGGCAATTTAGAGTCAAAAGAAGTTAAAATTGGTAATATAGATGTGCCCTTAAATATTGATATATCTATATGTATCATACATATTTAAATTTTGCTTTTGCGAAAACGAAGCAACAAGACGTACACATTATTCAATGAAGTCAGATGACTGAGTAAATTTTTTGATGTAAAAATAAAATTGGATTGGATATTAATTTTTTTTCATGTTAACCTGTAATGATGCACCTTGGTGACATGCAAAGGATTTTAAAATCCCATTGAAATGTCTGTGAGAGAAAACTGTGTGATGGTGTTTGCCAGCTAAAGCTACGGTTTCTGGACAAATATGTCCTCGGTATAACCGCCTCACATCTGTATTTGTTCTGCTCTGAATCATAGGTGGCCCAAAGCTGTCTTGATAAATAGCTACTCCAGGCAAGTATGGTGTATGCTCTCTGACACTATAGGTCACATAACCTTGTTGTCGGGACTAAGACTAATGCAATGTGAAGTGTCAAGTTATTATACTTAAACTAGACTGTGGAGCAGAACCTGAGCCACTGTGGTGATAGCAAGTAGGTGAAACAAGGCAAGGTGAATGTAAAAAGGTCATAAAAGGAGAAGATACTGAGCAAATGAGAGGGGATGGAAGGGAAAATATTCGACACTGAGTGGGTCTTGTTGGAGGTGAAAAGGGGCACCGAGGTTCTTGCTAGTCAACGTACATCATAATTGGCTGCTCAGAGCTGGAGCGATGCAAAACACAATGCTGACTTGCTAGTCGCACATGATGCCAGGAAGGGAATCTGTTTGTTTATTTCAGGAGAACTAAATAATGCAGTAATAATCCTCCTCACCATGTCTCCCGAGCAAATGCCTCAGCACCTGTCAAGAATTTGCAGCATGTTGTCTATTGAGAGAGTTGCAAGAAGAAAACATGCTATTATTACAAAGCCAAGTAAACTAAAGTAATTGTCTGCAGATGGCAAAAACAAGCCACAGCTGTTAATACAGTGTGAAACATAAGATATGAAATATAAATGTAGCAGCGAGGGACTGAGAACAAACTGCATCAGACCAAAAGCTAATGACTTCCCATTACACAATGTAGCCTATAGCTACACTGCACTGCATAGTGAATGGAGGATGGAGAAGGTGCTGTAAAGACTAGCTGTTATTTCAAGTAATTACCAGAATCAAAGTAGCTAGCTGGAGGATTTCAGGTTTGAATCAATTTCGGTAAAATGAACATTTCACCAACTTGTTTTAAAATGCAGCACTCTATATACTTTTTTATCGAACAGCGGTGTGTTCTCTAAATAATTATGATTAACACAAATACATCTCATTAAAGCAGGTAGCTTAGCATAAAGATTTAAAACAGGGGAAATAGCGACTCCAGAGCCATAAAGTCATTAATAATAGCTTCATGTTTCAGACATAGCCAGAATAGCTGTTTCTAATCTCTATGCTAAGCTTAGCTAACTAGAAGTCAGTGGTGTAAATCATCTCACCTAAAATCTGGCAAGAAAAATTATGTTCCAGAAGGCATCTATTATAAAATAGGGCCTCATGATGCATCCACAACTGAACCAGCACGTGGTTCACAAAGACAAAGAAACACAGGAAACGTTCAGAAGCATCTTATGAAGCAACTATCTGAATATGTGCTGCTGAAAAGAAGCAACGAAAATGATTTAGGTACAGATGATTTCAGAGTCTTGTTGCGCTTAAATGACTGCCACACTCTCTTTGTAGAGAAACATATTGCCGGGATAACTCCTGCTTTGCAGGAGCAAACCGTGACACGGGTGAACACAATAAGGTTCATCCAGGTTAGAAACCTCAAATATAACTCTGACTGCAGAGCTCCTTTGGTAGCTCGACGGGACTCTGAATACTTGAAGAAGCTTTTGATAATCTTTCTCAGAATGGTGCCATCCTTCTTTTAAAGCATCTCACCTCCACCACGTAAAAACATAGCACACGATATTTAACAGACCATTTAATGTATTAGGGGAAAAAAGAAAAAGAAAACATCAAAGGAATCTATCACAAACATGTTGTCACTTTAGGTAGACTTGTCACTTCGTACCTTTTTTAAAGCTTGCAAATGAATTTAGTCTGTTCTCTGGTATACTTATTCAGTGACCCACTTTCCTAATCTTGAATAATAAAAAAAAAATGGTTCAGTCGTGTTATCTTTTTTTTACAGAAGTTGACAACAGACTTGTTTGTTTTTGGATGCGAGGGTATACATTGAAGCAAAGACAGGAGACTGAGGCAAAATCCCTGGTCTTGAGGACCAGAGATTATGAAGTTATTAGTTACTGTGGTTATAATACGTATATAACTTATGATTAAACTATTTATTCCACATACATTCTTTTTATGCTGTATAAAATATAAAGGAAGGAAAAAATCTACAGGAACCAAAAAGAATAAAATTGATTTCCACATTGCACATCATTTTTTGTTTCCAGTTCTTATAAGTCCCAAGATCATTCTTCATGCTAAAGCCGCGGCCCAAACACAAATTTAGGTTGTATTTTTTTTTTTTTTTCCTGATACACATAGTTGATGTTAAGGGATGGACATGTTCAGCAACAACACTCAGGTAGTGTGTGCCATTTCAATGACGCTCATTTGGTGCTATTACACCACCAGCAGCCTGAACTGTTGATACAAGGCAGGATCCATGGATCCATGCTTTCATGTTGTTACACCAAATTCTGACCCTTCCATGCAAATGTTGCAGCAGAAATTGAGACTCACCACACCAGATAGTGTTCTGTTGTCCAGTTTGGGTGAGCCTGTGTGAACTGTAGCCTCAGTTTCCTGTTCTTAGCTGATAGGAGTTGCGCCTGGTGTGGTCTTCTGCTGCTCAGTGATGCTGCTCTGCATACCTCAGTTGCAGCAAGCGGTTATTTGAGTTACTGTTGCCTTCCTATCCACTCAAAGCAGACTGGCCATTCTCCTCTGACATCAACATGGCAGTTTTATTTTTTAATTAGTATGAGGGAGTCCAGCCAAGGTCATTAAATGTGAATTATTGTGCATTGTTTGTATGTTTGTATGTATGTAAGACAGATAAATAAATATACCTCTCATCTGTTTGCTTGTATGTTTGGTGCTTTCTGGATTTTGTGACTTGGTGTCAGTGTATTTGAGCAGCACAAAGGCGGCAATTTCTTACTGACACGCGTCTGCTAAAAGGTAAGGCAAACATCTGTCTCCTGTCACGAGCCTTCACGCGCCTGCTTTTGTCCAAGCAGCTATGATAAGCCACCTTCAGTTCAGAGGAGAGACTACATGCCATCTTAAAGCGATCTTTCAGCACCAAAATGGGTGAATGGGTTGAAATGAAATTGAAAATGAACTTCTAAAGATGTAAAGAGACACCAGATCAAATGTTAATTAACTCCAGTGTTTTAAGCTCAAAGGCCACTCAGGACTCATCTCTTAATAGAAGTCAGTGCGGCTGAAGAGATCAGTGCGGGCAGTCTATGGTCCATTATACATCTGCTCAGTGAATCAAACTGCTGCACGCTACTCTCAGCCTATACTACTCTCTCTCTCTTTATGAGCGTCTGTCCGAGGCTGGTGATTAACAAGTTAGGCAGATTGTTTTCATCCAAACTTTCTGTTCTAAATAAGAGCTACACAACCACATCTCCAATGTTTAAATGGCACTCGTGTGCTTAAAAAAAATAATTATGCATTTAAATATGCAATTAAAAAAATCCCAGTAAAAATTATGACATAATTTTCAGAATAAGAGATACTTTTTTTTTTTCTATAAAAACAGGTGTTTAAAGAGACATCTAACCACTCGAGGAGTTCACTTCAATAATTTCCACTCTTCTTTCACCGGCAGAGGAAGGACTGTTATGCTCCTATAGAAACAAACGCTTCTCGTCTCTCATGCTAAACACTTTTATCTATTATTTGAAGAGTTGTTGCTCTTAAATCTTGTGATAAATCTCTCACACTTGTAAAAAGCCATAAAGTAACCTTGAATGAACTGTTTATACAAAACTGCACTGTTTATGAATTATGAGAAGAAATGAGGATTTAGTGAAGCATGGCTATAATAATCAAAAGTGTCTAAGTGGAGATTGTATAATTGTTGACAAATAAAAAAATGTTTTTGTGGCCACATCACAAATATAGTGTTATAAACCATTGATTAAAGCTTAAAATGCTAAAACAAAAGGATGAATGTAAGATGATGGCGATACATTTCAATAACTCCGAGTCACATCTTGTTGACACAGTGAAAAAGTTCATGTAAGAAGTGAGAAGTGCTTGAGGAGACTTCGACTGGATGCTTTTGGAGCTGAACTGTTGACTGTATTTTTGGTTGGATTTGTAAATGTCCCTAAATTGCAGAAGCTGTGATTTATTAACTCAAACTAGTGTACGCAATACTGCTGTTTCTGGAACAGTCTTCAAATGAAACTTCCAAAGGGTTACATGCACTTTCTATGTTTCCTCGGATTGCTGCAATCTTTGATCAGTGATCAAAGCACCAACATAATGCATTTTGTAATTATTCTCTGAAATGAGAAAGCATTGATTCCAGCATTATGTTGTTAACCTTTGATTCAGCCAAAGGTTAACAACATAATGCTGCTTGTGTTTTAAGGCATTTGTGTGTACATTTACATATAAAGCCCCATTTCAGAGTGAAAAAATACATTTGGCAGCTCATAAGTTTCTATTTGAACTTCCTACCAATTAAATTTAACAATACTGTGATACAATTACATTTTTTTTTACATTTTAATATTAACAATCACTCTATTGAAATACAGTATAACATTGGTCTGTGAACCAAGCATTACAAGCCATAAATCACAACGTGACAAAATTACATTTTGTATTTAATCTAATATGAACTCTACCTTAATAATATAAATGATATCTTTCTCTAATTTAATTGGCGGTAGCTTGGTGCATATTGCTAATATAATTCAGGATTTCCATATTTAATGATGCATGCCTTTCATGGTGAGTTTTACTTAGAAAATGTCGTCTTTAATGAACCTTAGCTAATAGGAATAATCTCAGAAAATGTAACTTCTTTATTTAAAAGGTTCTGGGACCAATTTTGCTGAGTGCAGTACTTAAAATGCAATAGTTGAAGTATTGAGGAAGCAAATGCATTTGTAAAGCTAGAATAAGCAAATAGATTGCACTCCCAATGGCAGAGTAACACTGCATTGACCTCTACATGCTTTCATAGATCCTTACAGTAGATCAGAATTTTTATATAATTTTATATGAT
>JAVDPK010001284.1:460448-482430 GCA_034780415.1 Cichlasoma orientale | reverse complement strand
TTTATTGTAATTTTTAATTTCACATTCTAAGAAAATATATATGAGAAATCTGTGCCATGGCTGTGTAGCATCAGGATAAAGACATGATCTCCTGACAAAGGTGTTCAGTGTTTTTGCGTGGTTGAGTGGACAAATATGTTCTCTGGGAAAATGTGTGCATTCTTTTTTTGTTCCTTTTTTTTTTTTTTTTTTTTTTGCTGTGTATATAGACTCCTGTTTGGAAAAAAAAACTGTGCATGAGCTTTGAACTTGGTGGGGATATTCTGTAGCTGCTGCAGTACTTTGCTGAAAATCTCGAGGGGTCCGTGACTGAAAGGCACAAACACTGGACACAAGCTTAGTAGAAAGACAAGAATGAAGAACTCTGCTGAGAAAATGAGAATAAATGGATGTCAATTTCCATGTGGAATTGGTAACCAATGATCCATTAAGCCAGCCTTTCCACAACAGACGGACAAAATAGCCTGAATTAGAAGTGCCTGACATTTCAGTTAATTGCACTATGTCAGCTCCACAGTAGCTACAAACCAGGTTAAGTCCTCAGCTTCTACCCACAATACGAAACGTGGGCAAATCCATACATGATGAATAAATAACCTGAAATATTAGCCTTAATTCATATTTGATATATATATAAATTTTTTTATACCTAAAAACCATACACACAATTTATTAACGAGAGGGAAGAAATGGCTTTAATGACTCTGAAGCTTATATTAATGAGCAGGAGCAGTCGGCCGCCGTTAAACAGCATCCCTTGTTGGGAGTTTATGGAGACGGTGAAGAGAGCCAAGGTTCTACTTAGTAGACAAGCGTTGAGGGGAAAACAAAGTAAAACAAAACACACACACCCCTTGCTGTCATGAAAGCAAAAGGTTTATTCATGTTTGAAATTACACAACTACCACAAGGAAGACTTTTCAGTCCAGGGTGTAGTCTGGTTAGAAAGTAACACTAAACATCTTTAATACATTAGAATCACTGCCACAAATCATTTGTCATGACTTTTCAGCTTCAGAATCACATACAATAGAAAAAAGAGAAAAGAAGTCTTGAACCCTGTTGAACAGAGCTGGAAATGTACAGTTCTGAATACTGAAACCTCTATGCATTACAGTTTTTATAGTGATTTTTTTGTCTTTTTTTGCATGATTTAGTAACAAGATGAGCAACATTCAAAATGTTTTTTTTTTCCCCTCCATTATTTACAACAGTTTTACTGTTTGGTGTTAATTTATCAACAATATTCGCCGCGCTCCCCCCTGTATAAGCCACAGAGCAACAACATCCTCACCCCCCCCCCCTTCTCCCTGTCTATTTTCCATGGTATTAATATCGTTATTTCATTTTTTTTTTATTTGTTATTTTAAGTTGCAGAGCGGCAACATCGTTTTATTAAAAGATTAAAATATACATTAGATTACATAGAGAATGAAGAGTTTACAGTGTTACAAGATGTAATCAAAATAACTACATAAAAACATTAAATAAGGGGCCAAAGAAACTGTGGTGATGATATGGTTTAGAGGTAGTAGGTGAACGCTCTAAGCTACAGAAATGTTGGAAATTATTGGTTTCTATGAATGAGGTAATAAAGCTGGGTATTGATTGGTGGGGTGTATAATTACTCTGAAGCTATATTATGTACAACTTTTCCTGTGTAATGGGGCCTGCTCCTGTGTGCCATGTCGGAATGATCTACTGTGGGGGGGCAGGGGGGACTTCCATAAGCAGTACAAAAAAAATGTTTACATATGTACATACTAAACATCAAATTATAAAATATGCAACGGTGTCATGTCATAGTCAAGCAATCAATTACACTTCTTTATGTTCCAGAGTTTGAATAGTCATTTCCTCGTACTAATGTATACAGCTGTAAGGCAAAAAATAAATCTTGAAAGTAACTACAAAGCTGCCATTGAGCTGTCAACAACAGCATTGTTGAGTTGCTGGACAAGACTGCGAGCACATTACAGTCAAAGAAACAGCTGCTTTAATCTGTATATTGTAAGGACTCAATTATCAAAATGGAAAGCAGTAATTAAATCAAGAATCAAACAAATGGGCCTTTAAGATGTCATAAAATGTCATGGAAAATACACAAGTGTCATCCAGTGTTCTGAGCTGAGAAGAGATAATTATCCTGAAAGTTTGCTGAGGGTTATTTTTGTTTGTAAATGTGTATGTGTTTACCTCTGCAATGAACAAACAAACAAAAAAACATGGTGAGCACACTTGATTGATTTATAAAGACAAAAAGGGGGATTAAAAAGCAGGTATCAGGAAACACTTGGTGTTCATAATGGAGGATGGAATTTCAATGTGTGTGACACGGTCGTGATCAATTTTAAGGTACGTGAAAACCAATCTGCTGAGAAAGTTTGCTTTTTCAATATCCTCTTCAGGTGGTCAGCCGGTTAAAAAGTCCTGCTAGAGGCGAAGATGCATTAATAGCGGATCAATTCGAGGTATCAGAGTGCACACTTCCAGGTCCTTCTGTTGGAGATATTACAGAAGATGGAGTCGTTGCATCTTGCCATCCCCCATTAGCCTTGGACACAAATGGAAAACGGTTGAGATTACAATCAAACACTCAGAGCAACATGAGCCTGGTAAATTCTAGACACGCCAAAAAAAAAGGAAGGGGAAACAAAAAATATATATATATTTGTGTGTGTGTGTGTGTGTCAGTTGATATTAAAATGTTGCAGACACAGTCTACTCGCTGCATTACTGTAGCATCAGCAAAGAGACTCTTAAAAACAAATTTGTCCTGTGTCCTGACCAATGGGAGCAATCCCTGAAATCAGTGTCTAAGCAGATTTCAGCAGCGGCCGACAGCTTGTCGCTACATATTCTCCTGTCAGTCAAGAAGAGGGAGGGCTCGGGCTGGATGAGGTGGGGAGAGCTGAGCGAAAGTGACAGGGCAGGGCCTCTCCAAGAGAGCCAGTCTTAGCCAGCCTGACTTTGCTTTGCTCCAGGCATGACCTAGCCTTTACTGGATCCCTCTACGTCACCACCCCTACGTCACCGCCAACACAGCTAAAGGTCTATGCGAATATATCAATAGTGCATTTTCCGGGGTACTGCTAAAACGTGTGGTTTTCCACAACTTGCTCTTCGGCATATGTTATCACTGTATTACTCTTTGTGTTCTGATTCTCCCTTTTCATGTGTTAAGGTTAATAATATTTTAGTAGGGATCTCACTGAGCTCTGCTGAGCCAGTAGGCACAGGTCTGCAGTGCACATGGAAGTGAGAAACCTTGGGAGAAAGTGAAAAACACTTGATCCTACAAGGAGTTGACATGTCTGAAGAGCTTATAGCAATAAGGCTACAGCAAAGCCAAAATGACACCAACAGCACAGAATGCTGGCAGCAGCCGCCACCATTTGTTTACATTAGAAAAATGATCATTCTGTTTCATGGAAGTCGTTAAAAAAAAAAAAGATTAAAAAAAAGCAAATTTAATATCTTATTTTCATGCTTAACTCTTAAATACTATTAAGACTGTGACTGTGTGTGCATTTCACCCAACAGGCTAACACAAAGAGAGCAAATACTGCAGTGTTGATACAGTGCAGAGAGAACGAGCTGTCTCCTCCTATTTCTCTCTCTTCCTCTCCCTCACTCTCCATCCTCTCTCATCAACGAAATTAATCTTTACTCTGATAGCTTCAGATTATGTGCTGCTTTACAAAAAGGCGCCGTATCAAACCTCATCAGGGAAGGAGAAATTCATGTCTGGAAAAGGCTGCGGGCGATCACATGATCATATTTTATCAAGGAGATAAGTCTACGGGAAAATTCTGTGAAGCATTTCAAAGCAGCTGAAATGCAACAGATAGGGTTTTTTTCCCCATCTCATTCTTGGTTTGAGTCAAACAAAGTATTAAAAGGTGTTTATTAAAGTAAATCTGATTTTATTCACCTGCTGCGTAGCGTGTTTTTTTATTAAAAGCAGCTTTTATTTACATCAGGTGACATAGTGATGTGACACATTGGCTAATATTTTATTTGTGCAGGTTGTAAAGCAATATAATGTACCATAATTTCATTAAGTAGAATTAAAGTCTAACCATGTGGCATTTTTATTGGGGGGAGAAAAAAAAAGTATCAATGAATTTCACGCTGCCTTTGCCCCAACAAGCTCCACGTGCAGCCAATAAAACCTTCACTTACATTTAGGCCATGTGGACTATACATCGTGTTTCCCCCCAGAGCATCATTGTATCCTGCCGTCTGACTGATAACATGGCGCAGGGTATCCACCTGAAGGGACAGACAAGGTGGACAAGCTGGTCAGCTGTGTGCCTTGCAGCGGTCCAACACTAACTGTAAACATGCTTAGTAAAGCAAAAGACACTAAGTGAAGTGAAATCAAAAAAAGGGACTTCTGAGACAGCAAATGTACTAACCAGAAAACACAGCAAAAAGGTTTTCAAAAGGGGAAAAAAAAAAGGACAGTGATGTTAAAAGCATGCTCAAGTCTATTACTTTATCTATAGCAGCTATGGATTGATACCAAATAAAAGCATAAGTAAAAGTAACGTAACACAGACACTTAAATTAAATAAAACTTTAAATTAGCTTCTTTTTTTTTTTTACCTTTATTATATATAATTTTTGCATGGTAGTGAGTGTGTGGAGTGTGTCGGCTGTGTAGCTGCGTTAAACTCACAAAATGGAAGACATCAACAACAAACAATAACAAGATGAGACAGGAAGAGAGCAATATAGAGGTACAGAAAAAAGGGGATAACATAGTACCAAAAACCCAAATACCAACCCAAGAGCTCAAGTCAAAGCCAAATGCATTCAGACAATGTTTTGAATAGTAACCAGGAAACTGCTTTGCGGCATGATTGCAGTGGGGTGGGATTATATTTTGGCGGCCAAAGCGTTCCATCCAAAGCGAAATAGTCAGTAAACACTTCAGCCAATGGGATGTTATTGGAGGCCTCACTTGGTAATTTGAACTGCCCGTGGATGGGCAGCATATTTTTCTTATTTATTTATTTATTTTTTGTATTTTTGGTTTATTGTGCTTTAGACTGCACTGTGGATGGCTCAGTACACAGGCAAGACAAGGACAGCTCTCTGCGCTAGTTGGCAGGAACTGTCCCTGGTTGTTGATCCTACCTGTGACTGTACATTGGCTCCGACTTGTGCCCCTTGGTAAGAATCCCCATTCAGACTCTGCATGCTCAAGAACATGTCCCCAGAGTTTGGGAGGTTAAAAGAACCTGAAGAACCTGGAAAGGGAAGATGTAAGTAGCTGAATACATGAGAGGGCTATAAAGGGAAAGCACACGCACACGCACAGACGCGCACACACACACATCACGCATTTATCTGCATAAACACACCCAGCTCAAGCAGACAAACACACAGAAGAAAGACTCCCATAAAGCAAGCAACTACAAGGGAGACGGAAGAAAAGCGAGGAACCAAACAGAGGGGGATGATATGCAGAAGAACTGAGGATCTTTTAACGAATGCAGTGAGCACAAATTAAATGAAAATCACATGACACAAGGGGACCGGTTCTATATGTGGTTGGTCGCTTAAGCTCCCAATTGTTCCACATCACCTACTTTCAGTCTAAAGTTAGCAGGGAGGTATCACATGGTAAATGACAAGGACAATAAGAAGCTTATGAAAAGACCAGTACCAGTAAACATGTTGCTTAAAAGAGTGTTTTTGCTCTCTGCAGAATCCAGCTGAAACTCTTCATCTTTCATCTGGAATCCTGGGTGCAAGAAAAAGGGACCACTTCATAAGCTTACCACATCCCGACGAAGGGCAACCTAGTCCAAACTCAGCATTACATTACTCATGAAACTCGACTAAATATGCCCTTTTAGGCTCTATTTTTATTCAGTATCAACTACATATAAAACCATTTTGATGCTATTACTGCAGGTAAAATGCTCCCAGCAATTATGTTTCACTATTTTGCAAATACCTTTACCATTCAGTGGGAATACATACCATTACATTAGAAATGACAAGAAGTTGACAGAAAGTCAAGGGGAAACAAATCCCATGGCATTATTCTGAGTTTTTTTTTCTTATTTTGCCAAAAATACATGTGTTCTCGGTTCACAAGTCAGGAACGCTCTCTTTATGCATGAGTTTGCTTGGCATCAACTGTCTTATAGACAGGAGACACTGTGATCCCCAAGCTGGGAGCAGAGCCTGTCACTCTAGCCTGTGTGAATGGTGCATGAGAGAGTGAGGCAGGCAGGCAGCAGGTTAAGGACTGAGGTAGAGGGTAGATCTTTTTTTTTTTTTATCTATATGCAGGAATGCCTACCAGAGTTAGGTGTGGTAGGGGAGTTGGCCTGGCTGTTCTGCACTGCAGCGGCTGCAGCATGTGCTGCATTTACAGCAGTCTTGGCGGCATACAGGTTGGCTTCTTCCTGAAACTTGCCGATATTTTTCTTGTACCGGATCCTTTTGTTGCCAAACCAGTTGGATACCTGCGTGGGAGAGCAGAAGGAGGAGGAGCAGAGGAGTCAGATGTCAAGCAGGCACAGCACCATGCACTGAGAAGTGCGATTGTTTCAAGATGTCATGTTTGGGTCCATCAAGTACCCAATTCCCAGCCCTTGCACTAATGTCCGCCGGGTACACAAGCTAATTAAGCCATAATCAGGAGCCACTTGTGTCTTCTCATGGATGGGAGCATGACATGCTCTCAGATCTGTCTCCTGACAAAACTAAAACACAAGGGGCTCCTACTACACAGACACTGAAATCAGTATATATTTCTCATATGAGGACTGGTTGTTAAGGATACAAATTCTGACATTTCCCTCAGTGAAACATATGAATGCTCATATTTTATCCTCTACAGATTTCTCACTCACTCCAGATGAGTGAGTCTTGGTGATTGACACTTTATATAAATACAGTTTCTTAAAATATTGCAATTATTCATCATATGTAAAGCATGTCTAATTTAGCATAACCACTGGAAAATATTACATTGTTCTTTCCAGTTTTGTCCATATTGGGCTAAATATTTACTGTTATTTTACTGTCGCTTTGATTTTATGCGTGAGTTTGTGCATACTCAGCAATTTAGCGAGCAAATTTTGTCCTTTCAAAAACAACAACTGTAGACATGGGAAGCAGTAAATAGATTATAGGGGCAGCTCTAGAGCTCTAAAGGCACGAGAAAGACTTGGGACCAAACAAGCATTAGAAATCGGGTCCATTCAGATTTCAGAGCGGTTGGAAATGTTAATTTTGTTGGACTGAAATGATGACATTCAACATCAGACCCTGAAAAGTTGTATGGTGTAAACCTTATGTGTGAATGCTGGCTCTGCAATAACAGTGGAATAATAATGAGATGATGCTTGTTTTTAATGGTCCTATAAATTAGAGTGTCTTGTCGCGGTGCTGCAGTCCCCCTCTCAGGCCCTGCAGCCCACGGCTGGACCAGCCAAAGAGCAGCTGCCCCTAATGACGCTTTATTTAATTTCCACCCATGTGCTTAAATTTTAATATCCCCAGCAGCCCGCCAATGCTGTGGTGTAAAAACTGACTGGATTTGCAGGACATCAGATCATTTCTATCCTCCACGTCTCTGTGCTCTAAATCTTTAATATCTAGGCAATTAAAATTAATGACCATTCAGGCGAGGCCCACTGTTGGCAGGGTTTCCTTGACATCAATTGTTTGATGGGTTTACCTAGAGGTTAAACTAACAAGCAAGGCTTAATTGGAAGCAATGAAAGCCCTGGCCATCATCCTTTTTACTTAACCTGCTTAGAGTGGATTGTAGAGCCTAAGACGATGCAATATTCTTGCTCTTTTGGACAGCTCACAATGTGCCCACAAACCGCTGAAAAATCATATAAAATGTTTTGTAAAGCTCATCAGTCTGTTTAATTTAACAAAATGTTCATAAAAACAGTGCATTAAACAGATCTGCATTTATTAAAATGTCAGTTGTGGCCAGTCGTGGTGTTTGCACATTAAGACCTATTTTTATCATTAAATTTGACTTAATAGATACAGACTATACACTAGTTTACTTTCATCACATATTACTTTAATCAGAATGGCAATGATGCAAGCAAATTCTGCAATAAAATATGACTGATTATTTCATAAAATTAATTGATTTTTTTTTTTTTTTTTGGCTTCCATTCTTCTCTGTCACGAGTGTGTTATGTCCGTACTGCAGAAATTTATTGTGTTACAAGCCTCAGCAGTCTGGACAGGCTCAGCAGTGTTGGCGTCAGATCTTCTGGATGTTATACCACCTTTCTTTATTCTGCGCACACATTTCTCTCCTGCCCAATGAACTCTGGCTTTTAGTGATTCTCGAGTTCAGCTAAATATTGAATAGATGCACAGCACCGCAAGGTGTGGAGCACAACCCAATCTATAGAACTAATTTCGTTTTATCTCGCAGCAGACCATGCATTCAATTGACTCCTATGTTTGGTAAGAACCAGGTTGTGTGGCTGAATTACCTGACATCACCTGCCTCAAAGGCAGCGATTGTGTCATGACAATGCAGACTTCCTTTGCAAAGGTATGATACCGCTCCGCTGGCTTCATTGTTGCAGACTAGAGAGCTGTAGTTTGAAATATTTCACTCTATTTCAGATCGATATTGCTTTCTGATCGATATATGACCAATGCATGATCCCCCTATGATCATATGTGAGCTTGTAATGCCCCGCTGTACGATCAAACACAAACATAAAACTTTCACTAATTTTAAATTAAATAACATAGTTGAAATATTGGAAAGAGCCACTCAGAATCAAATCCTTGTACATTATGCATTATGACAAAGTATATCAACTCTGCACTGGAATCAGGTTTAACAATTAAACATTGTTATAGTCACACAGATTTCATCAAAGGTGGCCTCTGAAGCACCCAGATACAAGCTATAACCATCAAATCCCATGCCCTAAGCCTTTACTGCAATGCACATGCAAATTAAAGAATAATAATAATCATAAATGAATTTAAAAACAACAAAAACAAACAAACAAACAAACAGGAACTAAGACCAGGTCTTGCGCTGGGTAATATTGCCAGCTTAAAAATATCATTGCACTTCAGCTTAGTGCTGAAGCAGTCATGAACTCAGACATCTGCAACTTTGTGAATTCAAGGTTACTTCAAGGGCATTTAAAATAATAACAAAATGGAAACGCGGCATTTGAGCTACAGGGATCTGAGTTTGCTCTTGACTTGAAGATGACTTCATTTAAATGATCCCTGCTAAAATGATGCAGGGTGTTTCATCAGCCAAGACGTATTGAGCAAAGCTGCAGAGCGATATTGGCATACCAGTCACAACTGATGGTGTTTAGTTAATTAACTACTTGTGCAATCAAGAAAGCAAAAAGCAAAAAAAAAAAAAAAAAAAAAAAAAAAATTTTTGGGGGTGTTTTTAACATTACTGAGCCCAGCCCTGCAATGTGACCACAGTAAGCCATATCTGAGAGGCCGGGCCACAGTGAGGGATAACATACTTATAGTGCACCCAGTATGTCAAGCCTCTCACTCTGTTACCCTCCTAAAATGAGCCAAAGCACTAAGAATAAGTCAATAACGATGTCTGCCGTGGCCTCCGCTTATCGAGGAGCACGCCACTAATGGGGCCCGAGATGAGTTCAGGTGAATTTTTAAAAGCCCTCTAATTTCTACAAAGACTTATTTGTTCTCATGGGAACTGGTGCAGCGGACTGCTTTCGGAGACACTCAGACAATGATGCCCATTTCTTTAACTGCTGTGCATCACAGGTGGGAGGGATATAAATAAACTCTCAGTGCAGATTTTTTTTTCCTTTTCAAGATTTAGAAAGAACACACAATTATTCAGTGCTCTACAGCAAAATAAATAAATAAATAAATAAATACATACATAATGTCATAAACAATAGCCAAAAAAGTAAAAAATTACATGTGACACATTTGTACACACATAATATGGTGATAATATGGGTGTAGTGTAAAAATGTCAAACAATCAAAAAATAGGCTGCAGTCTCTTGTTAAAAGTGGGATGTAAATGCTGATATAGCTTAGCCACTCTTTTTTTTTTTTAATGTAAATTCAAACTTATCAATATTATATTATAGCATTAGCATGGATCCAATAGTGTAAGGGAGGGAGGGTCTGTGCAGTGGACAACTGTGAGGCCATTACATACATGAACAAAGGAGGTACAAAAAAGAAAATGAAAACAGTGGATCAGGAGAAGTTATGACATACCTGTGATACTGTGATGGTGCTTCCCACCCCCTGAAGGCAAAAAAGAATGGGCTTTTACAGTATCTGACTCTTCATGACTACACTCAATATACCCCTCATCACCCCCTCCCCACACAGACAAAACACTGCAGATTATTGTATAGATTCATGTTTCTCTGATATTGTGTCTCAAGAGGACAACCATAGAACAATGGAGAATAAAAAAAATCTAGATAGTAGTCACAATCATAGCAGGAAAAAAAAAAGAGAGGACAGGATAATAATACTTTGGATGTGGGGGTTAGGTGTGAGAGATATTGCCTTCAGGTTTACCCAATGAGGAGGCTATGACAGATATCAAATTGGAAAGTTGACTTTTTAAGTGTAAAATATAACAGAATTAGCAGACTCCCGCAAGGTCACTTGAAGAGCAAAGCTAGAAGTAAATACCCGCGATCATCCAGTGTTTTCAAGCACCAGAGTGACCGCTTTTCTTAAAGTAATGGATGAAGCCATTTTTTTTTTCTTCCCATATGACCTGAGTGACTGACCGGGCAAGAGAGAGCGCACACATGGTGGATGGGAATGAGGGGGAAAAATGGCAGGGGACCCAGCACTGGGGCAGCTAAGGAAGGACAGCATAGTGCTTTGATTGAGGCTAAGATGATACAGGCCTCCCTTCCCTGTGGCCCTGCTCTGACTGACTGGGAGCAGCCTTGACTGAAGGATCATTAGGAAGTCACAATGTCAAGGTTAGCAGAGGACATTGTGCCTTGGTGGTGCGACCTACGGTAACTTTCCCTCGAGGCTTTAGCCTTTCCCACCTTGATTACCCACCAGCTACTATTAGATGAGCACTACCCACCTGGGAAACTGTGATGCTGCACTTCTTAGCCAGCTCCTCTTTTGCTTCCTCGCTCGGATACGGGTTGCTGAGGTGCGAGTAGAAATATTCGTTCAAAATTTCTGTTGCCTGCTTGCTGAAGTTTCTCCTTTTCCGCCTGAGTGGGGAGCAAAACGAGAGAAAGACCGAGCAAGCCTATTAGTGAGACCAGCATTAACTCATCCATTTGGATTGCACAAATTGCACAATCAATCTCACACATAAATGGTGAAAATAATGAGGAATGGGCTCTAAGGGCCCTCAGGAGCAGGATATCGTGTCCTGCTCCAAGAGCCTCATCAACACACAAAAGAAAAGACTACAACCAACAAACTGACAAGCACACAGACACACAAACAAACACACACACCGTTGCAAAATACATACAATGTTTAATTTGGTGTGTTGGTCTCCAATCTCTAGTCCAAGCGTGTAATGTGTAGAGTTTAGTGCAGCGGATGGGTGGGCTTCATGATGGAGCGCAAAGCCCAGTCGGAGTGCATCTCGGTACATTATAGAAATCATGGCATGCACAGTTGAGCATTGTTCCTGAAGTGCCACAGCCCCAGGGATCTCCAGTAGAAACAAGCAAACTCTAACTAGATCTGGGTCCCCTTCCCTCCCAAGGGCACTACTTATCATGTTGTTGAGCATTTGCTTATTTTGCCTTGTTTACTGCGCTTCACACAGGCAGTGGGCAGCAAATGTGCTTCCACTTGGCTTGTTTGGCCCAAACTTGTGCAGCTCTCTGCAGAGCTCTACAATGCACCATACTGTTAGTGATTAGAGTAATCCACAACACCTGCTGATGACCTCCCCTCCATCCATTACACATGACTCGGTCCCCATTTCATTTGGGTCTTAACTGCTCTCAGGTGTGAGGGCATGATTGTCTTGGAAATGGATAATGCATAGAACATGAACATAATTAAAATCATGCATCTCCGCAGTGCTCACACTGTGTGCTGTGCCAGAAAACTGAAAGAAACTTTAGACCTGCACACTGTCTAAAAATGACCTCGCCCACTGGATTTACTTATATGGGTCATGCAGAAGCGACGAAAAGATAAAAAAACTTTCTACCTGCACACACATTTGCACTAAGCACACATGATCAACTGACCTGGCATCAAGGAATCTGGAGCGCAGAATCATGACAGCCTCACAGGTGCTCTGCTTCAGTTGCATCTGGATGGAACTGAACTTACGGTGGATGATTCCCACCATGCGCTCAATCTCTTTGGGAGAAATGGGCCGCGTGCGAGACTGTTCCCTCAGCAGGTTCATCACGTGGGTAGTGAATTCGTTACATGCCTGCCAAAAGAACGAGTGACAAAAACAAGCAACGTGAGTTTTTTCTTCTGCTTTTTTTTTTTTTGAGAACTTCAAAAAGCTCCTGGCTTATGTATTAAAGTTGCATACATTTATCATGTATTAAAGTGAGTTAATTACATGCACGTTGCTCTTGATAAAAGCTTCACCGGAGTGCAGTGTTTGCATATAACTGTGACATAATAGGTGAAGTCATCTCTGAATAAATGCAGATCTGCAATTTGGCTTGGCCTTAATGCAGTGAAGTTAAGCAGCTTTTCGTTAACACAGTAGTTCATACATGATTAATTAGAATAACTCATTTACGTAGTGCACACTTTAGCTCATTACTCTGAGTAAAATTTGTTAAGTATTTACATTTAGATAATTAAAACCTGGAAACACCCTTAAGAAAGATGCATTTACTCCAGGCGAAGTGTTGTGTGCCCCCACGTACCCACCTCCTCTCTCGGAGAGCACAAAGTAAATTACTCTAATTTACCTCACTGGCTTGCTGAGGCATCACAGTTTCACCTTCTATTTTCACCCATAATGCCTGTGTTTAATGGCAGCCTCAAAGAGCTGGGTGAAAGAGCTGATCATACTTTCATTTAACACAGACGACTGGGGCACTCCTCTGGATCTCTATAATCAACTAAAACACAGTGAATAATACGGCAATTTCTCTTTTTCCCAAGCCGAGAATACATTCCCCTCTATCATACATACTCACTGCAGTTTGCGGCTGTGAATCGTGAAGTGCGGCTCAATAGCTTTTAAACATTTAAACACAAAGTGAAATTTGAAAGCTGCTAGTCACATGGCACAATACACAAAGGACATTTTGGAGGGTGCGCTGTTTCAAATAAAAACTCACTCGGCACTCATTTCCTGGAAAGATCTTAACCTTGGGATTGTAAAGACCCCCCCCCCCCCCACACCGCCCTCACCTGTTCGTATTTCTCCAGCTCCGTGTGGTAAATCTGTCTGATCTGGGTGAGTTTGGCTCTGTAGTCGGAATGTTCGATTGAGTTGTCGGCCGCCCCACCCGAGGCTGCGGCGGCGGCGGCAGCGGCTGCAGATCCACCACCTTTCTCTGGCCCCGCTACTCCCTCTGCCAACAGCATATTGTCTAAACGCATGAGCTGCGGGTCTGGGGGGTCCTCCTCCTGGGCGCCACGGATGCTGAGACCTGCAGCGACACAGAAACGGGGACAGTTTCAGCAAATGCCGTCAAGGGACAAGTTAAGATTGGAAAAATAATGTTATTAATGAGACAAAAAGTCAAAGGTGCAATCAGAACCATTACATCTATATTGTTTTATGCTGTGATGTTTCCCTGGCAGGTAGGAACTGAGTGCCTCCTGTGTATATGCTGTGTTCCTGTCGCCCATGTGGATGCCTGTTCTCTTTTATTTACACACTGCGCTGCACACTGTGTGTACGGGAAGGCTGACATGACAGCAACATCCATAAACTGACAAATGCTCAATGGTGAAGTGGCACTTCTACTCTGTGAAAGGATGCTAAACAGAAAACTATACCTCTAGTAAGTGTCTGTCTTTGACACAGTGAATGCTGGGAAAGCCGCAAAGTAACTACTGTTTTGCTCACGTCTATTTGCTTGTAAGTTTTGAATCTTTGATTATTTTACACCCCTGATTTAAGAGGATTCTGGGGCATGATAAGAATGTGCTGGTGAAATTTAAAAAAAAAAAAGGATTGCAGAGTGAATTGTATGCAAAGTGCTCATTCATGAATTCTGTTTTTTTTGTTTTCAGATCGTGCTGTTTATTTCCTCCGGTCTTCTGTCTCGCCAGCCTGTCAGCAGGTCGTAATCACACAGCAGATAGCACAGGCTACGTGCACACCTGGATGCACTGGCAGTGAAACCACAATGTCAGGCTTTTCAGAAAACAAATGGGCAAAAAAAAAAAGGAAAAAAAAAAAAAGAAAGCATTACAGGTCAAAATTACAGCACAAACACGCTTAAGCAATCAAGTCTAGTAAGTGGATAAAAATGTGGCTCAATGGGCAGTAAATACTGAGTGGCTACTCAAACGTTATGATTACCAGAGTTGTTTCAATTCAATAATCCCTCCCGCAATTCAGGGATTTTCAAGAGCTCATTACAGCTTCATTAAGATATGGCTAGCCTTTGGATTCTAAATAAGAAGATTAGTGGCTCTATTGTGTCAGCCAGTAGGCATGCAATCAGAGAAGCCCTTTTACCATGCTTTGACCGACTGACCCTGCAAGCCATCCACAAGAGTAAATACTAGAGAGAAAACACTCCTTTTCTTCTTTATATCTTTCTTATAAACACGATCGTAGGTTAAAAAAAAACATATTGTAACCTCTTTTCTGATGTTTTCATCCCTGTTGGTGGTTTGTTCAACTGCAATGTTACTGAAAAACAAATTTTCCTCTATTTATAGGTCGGCTGGCTTTGAGTCTTTTAGGTGTAATGGTGTGAAAGGAGTGGATGAATGTGGCTATTTGTGTTGGAGACATTGAGATGCTGGACAAGGCTCCATCAGGCTTGCAGAGCCAAGCCATCCATGTGGACAATATGCCGCTGCTCCACTAACCCTCATCCACATCACACTGCATCTGCACAACTCCACCCAAAGCTAATATTCTGGACAGACTCGACTGTTTCTATTCCAGTTTGTGCTGCGTGAAACAAAACGGCACATGATTCAAATGTGACTGACCAGATGCCTGGCTGCAGATCTCAACATGCTCTAATAGCTGGTGGTTTGTCTGCCATAGTGGTTCATATTTTCCTAATTCAGTATTTACTCCCACTCTCTGAATCAACGCAAACTCAGCAGGCTGCATTTTTCTTTGTGCTGAGGGTGGTGGTAAGTAGGTAGCCACGTTTTTCATGTCAGGTATATTAAATATAACTCTGGGACGCGGCGTACATTTCCACACCAAACCTAGTTGTCACTTTCACTCCACTCACTCCATATCCAGGGGAAATGCAGCTGAGGGAATTTACAGGGCTTTTCAGCTAAATGGGCATAAATCACTGGTTTCATTCAAACTAAATAATCACAGGCCATAAAGAGCTACTTGTCTCTTACCATATATTACCGTAAAGTTCCTGTGTGCAATACTGTGGCCATTCACAGCAAAAGGAAAACAGAGCGAGACATTAGAAAGTGACATGTAATCCTGTTAGTCCACTGACATGTGGAGTGGCCGTGACATTTTTATCATACGTGTCCATTTCTATTTAGGAAATCAGCAGGATAAAAATGATTACTGCGCTGCTCGGAGAAGGAGACGGCCCTGCAGGAGTCCACCAGGGTGTATTTGTGCCACAGCGGCTCTGGCTGGTCATTCATAACACATGTTGGGAGGGATGGTGAGTTCATCTCAAGCACATAAATACTAAAAATTAAAGAAAGAATAAGAGCAAAACCGTATCTCTGTCTCGCTGTCTCTGTGCTCGCACCTTTGTTGGAGCGGCTAAAGATTGCGGATTCGCCGCCTAAGCTCAGCATCATCACACAACTTCCACAATATAAGCTCAAGGGAGATAATATCTTTAATTTGCTGTGCGGTTGACAAATCTGTATAGTAACTTGCAATTCCACAGCAACATTTTGCAGTGATGCTTTTCCTGCTCAAATCTTTATCCTGTTTTTGTCTGATGATGTGGGTATTAAAACAAGTTTGGGCACCCGAGTTTAGCTTTAATCCACCTCCACAGTCAAAGTGGGATTAATCTCAGTGCAAGGGGAAAGTGCGGGAGTCATGTCACCTTGGTAAAGCCTCTAAGCAAAAGGAACTTAAGAATGAAAAATCTATATCTTCCAGTTATTACACATAGGCTTGATGATGATGCTGGCTCACTTAATTACCAGGGTGCGTTTCATGATATAAAAGGGGGGAAAAAATGAGAAATTGTAATAATAATGTCACATGTCTTTAATCAGCCCCATTTGTCATTCAACAATACAGGTGGGGTAGCTGGGAAAAAAGCACTTGCATATATGATTGTTCCTCATTTCTCTTCTGCGGCCGAGACAAAAGGAGACGCTGTGATTAATCCTTCCCTATCAGTTAGGGGTGGCTCTTCTTTTCACTTTTTACAGGTTTCACTGTCATTATCTGATCCGTGGAAGTAACAAATTTGACAGATAAAGGCAATGCAGTTCTTTTCTCTCATATACTCGCCCCTGTTCACTGTTTATAATCATTTCCGGTTCGGGGCTGTTGTCTCGTACATCATTCCCTGCTTGAAGCCCTGACAGCGATCTGAGCACTGCCTCGGGCTGCTCTCCTTTCCTCCCACCTCTTTTCCCCTTGTGCCCTCTTTTATTCTGTGGGCTTAGCTGACCTTTGCCCCGCTGCTTGTTTACTCTCATCACTGAAGTGTGAGCAGGAGAGCCATAAAGGAAGAGCCCTGCTGGGTTAATGTGGCCTGCTGAAGAGTGAAGGGGTGGCTCTGGGCTCCTCCACCTCATTCTGCTGCACTGAGTGCACTGTCAGACATGAGATGATACACTGGAAGAGTGGCGCTTCTTGCAGATGAAGCCAGCGATTTTTGATTTTTTTTTTATTTCTGGCAATATTTTTCTTTCAATAACTAAAGGCCTTTTTGAGATTAAAGGTTCCGTGTCTCAGTAACAGTGACTCTGTTACTTCCACCACTGTTTCCAAAACATCCTGTTCATTACAAGTAACCCTGACCTCCTGCAGCTCCTCTCCTACCCAGTGCCTCTAGTGAACAGCTCCGGCCACGTATCGACAGTCTGTTCATCTAATTGCATTGATCCGCAAAGGTCTCCCAAAGCCAACTAATCGAAACAGAATTTATTTTCTGTCAATATTTGCAAAGGTCATCTCTCTTAAAGCTGCGGAGTTGATGGCGTGAAGAGAGAATCGTCTGGAAGGAAGAGCAGGACCGCGGCTTCTAGCCTGTTACTGAAGCTCATCCAAGGTGAGCTTTAACTCAAGCTTGGCACTCAGGATCCAGGGCTTCTAATCCACCGTGTTATTAAAACCCGCTGCCAAAGCAAAACACTAGAGACTACAGAGGGCTTAGAGTATCCATTTCACAAAGAGGCCAGTGTCACTACAGCCGCGTTCCACGTCTCCTTTGACTTCATATCATCTCCTTTGTCGTGGCGCCTGGATCGGTAACCTTCAGCTCGAGAGGCGGGGAGCTGGATCAAATTACCATTGAAAATCTTTTGTTCTGTCAAATGAAACATAAGAATCCTCTTTCATCGACATTCTTAAAGGCTTTTTAAAAAAAAAAAAAAAGGAAAAAAAAGATTGGCCTACATCCACATGGCACAAAGAATCTGAGAAAATGCCTGTGGGCTCTCTCTCTAGCATGTACAGTAATTAACATGCCATTAACACATTAATACACATTAACTATTCCCAATGTTAATGGCAGGGTAATTACCATACCTGATACCACTCTGTGGGGAAGCCAAAGCACATTTGCCACTTTGTGTTTCACTTTCTTTGTTGAGTGAGCTGAAAAGAATAATTTGGGAAGATGGCTCAGTCTGCTTTCCTCCGCATGGACAATATCCGTGTCAATGCAAATGGATATATTGTCTCTCCAGCTCAAACAGTGAGAAGAACATCCATGTGAATAATGCAGCTGTTCTAATTTTACTAAAAACACACTGGAAAAAGAAGAAAGCTCCCATTGTGAGCTACTAAGGATTGGTTTTAGAGGTGAGGCTGAAATACAGGAAGGGACAAAGAGTCTGGTGATTAAATGCCAAGCAGAGGAAGACAGGGAATGGGCCTTAAACTGGGGAATCCCTGTCTGGAATGATGATGTATTTCCTCCCAGTGCGGTGAGTGATAAGCTAATCAGCGGCGCTGACAGTGAAGTGTTACAGCCCCCCAGTGCTGGGTCAAGACTTCTCCCATCATACACCACCAACACACACACACTAAACAGACAGCGCATGGAGATGGTGGCACTGGGGAGTGACAAAAAGTGGCTCTGGTCAGAAAAGAAGATCTCTGTCAGTTCAGGTAGCCTTTGTCCCTCAGTGATGATGAGCCCCCCCCCCCCCCCAAAAAAAAAGAGGAGGCTGTGACAGCAGGGGGGGTGGGGGTGCATTTGGGGGTGGGAGGAGGGCATGCCACTCTCGACCCACAACTCCAAGACATGCGAGGGAGCGGGGGTGGGCAAGGGGGTGGGAAAAAGACAACCCAAACAGACATCTTGAAGACATTTTGCCAGGCACACCAAAATTAATCACTGTCCCACGGTGGCACTGACATTTGTGGGAAGTGACACACAACATGACAGACTAGAGGGAGAGGATGAAAGGAGAGCGAGGGAGGGTGGGAGGGCTGAGTAAACAAGAGCCACTGTCACTCGCTGCGATCGTGTGTGCATGTGCATTTTGTGTGCGCGCATTTGTGTGTTTATACGTGGCCATGTGAGTGCCCACTTTGTTTCCTGCCCTCTAAGACTCAATGTGGGCAAACAGCCAAGTGGTTCAGTGATGGCTGACCAGGCCTGGTGGTGGCGGACACACGCAGCGGTCGGGGGAGACTGGCCAAATGAGTGGACAGGACCTCCGCTACAGATCAGCACACTGACTGACCCTACAGGACACGTACAGCATGGGGCTCCAACATAGGGCTCACATGGTTCACGTGGTCTGGCTAGTCACAGAATGAGCCTCAGACACAGAGACATCCGCGCGTTATTCAGGCAGTCGCACCAAAACTACGATAAACATAACATGCACTCGATAATCAGACAGGGAACAAATTAAAGGAAAATCTTCCGCAACGGCTTCAGCGTGATTTGGCATTGACTTTATAAATCTCTGGAACTCTGCTGGAGGGGATGAACACCATTCTTCCAGAGGATCTTCATTCATTTGTTATTTTAATGATGGCGGTGGAGAGCACTCACACACTGGCCAAAAATCTCCTAATCTACCATTCAGTCACGCCTCACTGGGACACTGTCATCTTGGAAGAGACCACTCCCATCAGCACAGAAATGTTTCATTGTAAAGATTTGCAGTGACACTTCCCTCTAAAGGGGACAAGTGGACACAAATCACGTGAGAAACCCCGCCACCCCCAAACCGCCTCACTGGGTCTCAGAAGGTGTCGAGCATTAGGATCTACACATTCCGCTGGTGTTGGCAAGGGACGAATTATCTGACAAAGTCACTCCTTTTCTCGTCTCCAAACCAGTGCCTGTGATAGTTTTTACACTTCCGTGATTTAAAATCTGCATTTCTCTTTGTAATGAGGGGTTTAAGGACTGCAGTGCTACTATAATATCCCTCTCTATGTAACTGTCAACAGATTATTGTTGCCGAGACGGTCTGATCACACACTGCATTGGCATTCTCAGTCAGCTAAGAAAGAGCTGCTCTTTTGTTTTTCCTTGGATGTTGCTTTAATGCACATGCATCACGGGCATCAAATGTGCACAGCCAACCACAATTTTGGACCATTTTTCCCACAGATCTCAATGCAGATGTCACTTTAGTCACTGTTCTTACTGAAACACTAGCCAGCCGAGCAGTCTTTGTGACTGAAGCCCCTGCCATCTGTGCCCCAACAATGAAACCGCTCTTTCACCAGTGGAGAGAAATATGGGGGGGGAAGAGGGTTTGATTGTCCAAGAATCAGACCGGTGACTCACTGCTTCATGAGCTGTTTTTGCATGACTGGATGTCAACTGCTTCACTGCAGTGTACCTGTGTGAAAGCATCTGTATGCATTTTGTTTTTCCTTTAATTTGTCCCCCATCTTTATTAGTCAAATAATACCTGTACCCCTCATCTAGACGAGCACGTGGAGTCTAGATCACTTCGAGACTGTTATTACATCTCATGTTTCAATATTTCATTTTATCGCCCCTATATTGTGTTAGCATGTTTTGCTTATTTCTTTTCTTCACTTTCATTTTATATTTCATGTACTGATGGTCTTTAGCTGCTAGCCTCAATTTGCTGGAAAGGTAGGCTGATTTGTTATTCAGACCCCAAGCAAATAATGCAAATGTGGCACTGAAAGCCACTTATGAAATACCCAACGGCAACTAATCACTCCTCCTCTCGTTCCAGCCTTTCTACAGCCTCCTAATTAGAAGATGGAGATTGCATGAAACCAGGTCACACAGCAGGTCTTGTACACACCGATAACCAGGCAAATACGCCGGCAAAACTTTACCCAGACACTAAGCCAAGCATGCATTATTTTAAAGGCTAGAGGTGAAAAATAATGCTATTCAGGTTATTAATCCCATATATTTCACTGTATGCTCCCAAAGAAAAGATTTGGGCTGGAAGCATTTTGTGTGTGTGTGTGTGTGTGTGAGTGTGTGTGTTCTGTATTTGTGTGTATCTGTGCATGTGCATACGTCCATGTCTGCATGTGTGCGTGCAAAGGCTAGATGCTCACATAAACAAAGAAAAGGCATTGGTAGCATACAGCCAACCATGATCCACTGCCAGAGAGATTATTCTTTGCAGTGCCATTTCTGCAAGAGAGTTGACAGTCCATCATTTAGATTTTGCAGTGTATCCACGAAAAGGCTGCATTGCCTGAAGCAGAAGGAGCTGCTCTTTCCTTCAGTGTCTTTTATAGAAGAGAATTCAGCTCCAAATTGTAAAGCCAGAATGTTTTTGCTAGCCGTGCTAGCGTGTAAGGACTCTGCTACGAGGCAAGCGAGGTTATGACATCGGAATGAGACTGCGCTTGACGTACTGGTTCTCAGAACAGATCTCGGTGAGGACTGATAAAGCTCACAAAAACAAATCCACCTCCAGTATCTGAGGTTGAATGTACCAGAAAAAGAGTGCTTTTTTTTTTTTTTTTCTGGAAGCATCCTGAGTCTGAGCCATGTTGCAGGTTACTGCTAGGTCTGCAGAGTGCAGTGCAAGGAGTGGCTGGGCAGATCAGGTCCAGGCCAAACAACAGCTTGTGACAGAAGCAGGCCAAAGAGGACGTTGAGACACGCAGAGATTTAACAGGCAGCCGGCCTGCCATCCACTCTTTTTCAGCTCTCCTTATACTCAACACATCACTTCGGATCCATCGCAAGTGACTCTCAAAGAACACAGCAAGAATATAGTTTCACTTTACTATAAGAAAGGGGCAAAAATAATGGCTGCATGTTTGTGGCCAATGAGTGAATGATTGCTGGGAAAATATAATTTCTCTCATTTCATTTTAATTTTATTACACATCTGCAGAGGATACTCCACTTTTTTTTTTATGTGATACACAGAAAACAAGGTAGCCAAAAAAAAAAAAAAAAAAGGCTATTTGGTACTAATTATTCCCAGCATGTACTTTACACACCATTTAATGAGTTAGTCTGGAGGTGTGGCCATTGGCTGTGACTTGCTCGCCCAGTTATCCAAGATGAACCATGCAATCTCCCTCACGTCACCCCTGTCATGTGTACCAAGTCCCCCTCCACATCCAATTCCCTGCTAAGGCTTCACTGGAGCAGAGACAAGGCGCTACTGAAGCAACTCCCGTAGCGTCTCCACACACCGGCGAGGGGGGTGGTGGGGGT
>JAVDPK010001284.1:408014-447439 GCA_034780415.1 Cichlasoma orientale | reverse complement strand
TTTAACCCCCCCCCCCCCCCCCCCCCGCCCTCCATAGTTGCCTTTTAGCAGGCAGCAGAGTGGAGCTTGTCTTAGGGCAAGAGCAGAATAATGCAAGGTTTGTTATGAATTAAATATTAGAAATCTTAACACAGCAGCCAATAAGAATTATTTGCCTTATTAAAGCAGCAGAAGACGCTGATTAAAATTTCATTGCATTGCAGTCTTTTTCCCATTTCTGCCTTCAATATATCATTCTAATGTATGAAACGTGGAACAATGGCATCTGGAACAATGGGGAGAGGGGCTTCGTTTTCAAGCTCGCAAATGAGGAAGAGACAGCAAAGATTCACTTTTTCTGCTTTTTTGGGAAAACAATCGCGTGTAAAGAGAAGAAAGGTGACGACTGCGCATCACGTCGCTTTTGTCACATAACAAGCGGCAGACCGCTACGGTGTCAAGATATTGCAAATGTGTACATTTACTGACTAGTGGCTTTATCTCCTTCATCACTTTAGCAAGAGAACTGCATCACCTGTAACATACACACACACACACATGCCTACACACACCCTCCAAAATGAACTAAATGAACAGGCGTCCATCTATTAAAGAGATTAAACACACAAAACATCACTTGTGCAAAAGCAAAATTAAGAGCAAATTCAAAACTGCTTTCCATGTTCTTGCACTCACAGATGATGGGTCACTTAGTTGTCCACATGTAATGTGTACAGAGTAAATGAACATCATGGTGTCTATTGTCCCATGAGGAAAACTCTTCCCTGAAACACTAGAGCTAATGAAATACGGACCTATAAATAGCAGAGTCATTACTGAGAGAGGACTTACTTTGCACCAGCCTTTCACTGTAACGCTTTTTACACTAATAACCAGCTCTATGGCATTACATACACTTGGCCATCGGGTGACACAGTAATGAACATCATGACACAAGAGACTTGGAGCGTAATTTTAAAATAAAGTCTCTTTGTGACTTTATTTACTGACTTGTAAATAAGCTCAAGTTATAGCTGAAAGCATATAGAACCAATTTGAGCCTAAGAAAAAAAAAGATTATTAAATTGTGTTTTCATAATCATCAACACATTAGAAGTCAATTTTAGCTTTTGCAACAAATATTCATCAGCACATTTTGACTTGTTTTTTTCTTTCCTTTTGCCTTTAAATAACAAATGTTAACTTTTCCTCCTGCTACATTTAACTTTAAAATAAAAAAAACTTCATATTGTGACAAAAGAAAAAAAATGGTTTAAATGTGTCTGACAGTCATAAGATCTTTTAAAGTCGAGCTGCAGTGACGCATTAAAAAAAAAAATAAATAAAACAAATCATGCTAACTCACACCAGCAAGACATCTTGTACAATTCCTGTCAATTTACTCCACTTACATCAAGTATTTCCTCAAATAGACACGAAGGTGCAATATTTCTACAGGTGTCAAAATCTGACCCACCTTCTTCATGTTTGCTTCTGTTTTATGTTTTCACATTCAGCAACAAACAGATGCCACAAAAAGCAAGAGGGGCATGCAAAGAGTCTCCAGCAGGCACGCTCCTACTGCTGTAAACTAATTTCAATCAATCCTTCCTTTTTGCATCCAAAGCAGCCTCTGCTGGCTGCCACCGCCTGAAGATAACTATTTCACCACCTCTGTCATGCCTAATTAACAACTCAGATGTACAATTCAGAAATTTCGCAATTAACCTACTAAAATATTGTTGGAGGATGCTAATTGTTATGCCAGTTGCCATAAAGACTCATTTGCATAACGTATGTGCAAAAAACAATTATGAGCTGTTGATCGCGCAGGAGCCCGCAGAAAACGCTTGGAGCGATTCAAAGGGGAGAGAGGGAGACGTGTGCAAGATGGGTGCGTGCATGTGCAGATGGAAGGACAGCACTGGATCATCGTACAAAAAAAAAAAAAGAAAAGAAAGATTTGAGGTTCTGTATGTGCAGCTACCAGCCAGTACAGCTGCAGAGACATTTGTCTCCACAACACAAAAGCATTTACCCTTCCAAATGAAACCAATATGTATACTCTTGGTTTTTTTTCTCCTTTCCTCTTTGTCTGGCTCTCCTTCTTTTCATCTTTGCTGATGGGGAAATGGAGGGTATTTGGGAGCTACTTAGATAATAGCCACATCTTCCTCGGTCCCCCTTGTGCTTTAGAAGGGGAACCACTAGTGGCCCTGACATTGAGCCAGTCAAGAACCCAGCTGTGCGCAAGCCATTCGGCACAACACTATCTAGTCACTGCAGCCGCATCACTGGGGCTCTCTGAGACAAAAAGCAGCCAAAGTCAATTGTGTCTGCTGCTGAATAGCTTTCTGTTCTCTGTCATGCATTTACTGGAGCCTTTTCAGGATGAAGAAAAACCCATGAGGTAGAGCAAAAAAAAGAAATAATAAAAGAAAAAAAAATTCTCTAGCTTCTAAAGTTAATTTGGTTTAGCTACTGAAAAATATAATAATAATAATAATAATAATAATAATAATAATAATAATAATAATAATAATAATAATAATAATAATAATAATAATAAATTGGTAATAATAGCAATAATTCAATTAGAAAGAGAAGCCTCATTAAATTTGCCTGCCAACACTCAAATTAATGTTCCCTACAGAATTCAAAAATGCTTACCCACTCAGTCCTAACTCTATTTACTTCAGGTAATACTTTTAGTCCGCCTTGCATGTGGTTAATTACAGGCTCATCCTGAACTGTATTTAGCGAGCACAGTCTTTCTGAGCTGAGCACTGAACACAACACGGACGAGCCGAAATGCATACATGAAAGCACGTTTAGCTCGTTCAGAAGCCAAATCAAAAATGTGCAACAAAAACGGCGACACCGCCTCAACCTGTGAGTGCAGTCCCTCCCTAATCCACTGCCTCTAACACAGGATCGCAGCATTCATCAGCCTGAATCTGCCACATTCTCTCCGTCCCTCCCCTACCTCTCCAGACCCCCCATTTCTGAACCTGATGAGTCAAAGGTCAGGAAAACAACAAGTCAATACGCAGCCAAAGAAGCGCCACGCAGCTGAGAGAGCTGTGGAGAGGGCTAAGCCTCTCTGTAGTACTCCATGATTTAGCCTGTAATAGTTTTCTGTAATCTCTTTCTATTGATTAAACCTCACATCAAAGAGGAGTCTTGCTACAGAACCTCTCTTTTCCTGGTCAGAAATACCATATGGAGGTAATCTTTCACCTTTGTTATTCTTGCCGCTCCCGCTGCTCCTGCTGCTGTGAGCCCCTCTTCCAAGCAAGAGAGCAAGACAAGGGAGTAGCCAGCAGGATAAAACAAACCCAGCACAGAGGCATAACTGCAAAACTCATCTAAATCGCAGGCAATTTTCACTCAATGCATTCATTGTCTCCTCACGAAGCCTAAGGGGGGAAAAGGTACAGCGTGAATGTATCCTTTGTCCTAAAACAGTTAGAAACATGAAAGATTTTTTTTTTCTTTTTTAAAGTATGAACCTAAAGAAAAAGATCACACACGAAAGGACAAAGAACAACACTTGCCAACCAAATCTCACATTCAGCTTATCTAAATGCAAAACCAAGAAATTTTGGAGGAAAAAGCCTTCCTGCTAAAACACTCAATTTAGTGACAGGCAAATGACTTCATGCTGCCACTTAATCTCATTTCTTGCATAATGCTCTCTAATTAGCATATCAAAGTGAATTAATACTTCGAGGGCATTAGCAATGCAGAAATGTGCCCGTAGCTCTACAATAACAGTTAAAAGAGTGCCATAAACTTCTAAACACCTTGAAAAAAAAGCTTTGAAGTGTCTTGCTATTACTAGAAAATGCATTTTCTTAACCTTTCCATTCCAAAATACTATAATTTCAAATTTTAACTCCTTCTCACCATCTTGATCACAAAATAATACTAAGCCAGACCTTAGTCTTACTAATCATCTGCACACTATGCAATAAGCCCTGATAACATGATACATGTGTGCAGTAATTACGCTGATGATTCTTGGACCACTTTCAAATTTATTATTAAAAGCCATTTTCAGACAGTGGTGGGCTCTGCGGCTAAAAGACAGCAGTCCCATGTGCCATCTCAACAAACATGAAAGGGCCAAGGAAGCCTTGTGAATGATGCTACAGGAGCCACTGAATGGCTTACTGTGAGCTGGAAAAGCAGACCGGTCAACAAGGCCACCAGACCAGCTGAGCTCTGTCAATGGCTAAGAGGGGGAGGCTGTGACTTTAAACCACAGGTTAACCATGCACACACACACACACTCACACACACACAGGCTTGTTCTCACTCTCCTCCTCTGTCTCATCTCTTTTTCACACTCACCCCTTCCCAGGATCTCTAGCAAATGTGCATGCAAAATGATTCAGTCTCAAATCATTTTTCATGTACTTTTTAATACTGCTGTGAATGCTTAGTGCACAGGTTACACATTCAAACAGGACCCATTCTAACTTTCAGCAAACAAACGGGTAAATCTGATCTGGGAAAGTAGGTTGCCACAGTCTGAAAATAAAATCACCTCTAATACTTTTTTTTCCCCCAGTGAGGTCCACATTCTACAGTCGCAGCAACGCTTCCGTACTGGAAGACACTTTCACCTCAACGCTGGTATCGTGTGTGATCTGCATCTACTCTTTTTTTTTTTTTTTTATTGCTCTGTCTCTTTCATTGTCTGAAATCAACAGGCTCACAAACATAGCAGAGCAGCTCGGCTAGACTGTGGACCCTCAGCCTGCCCCTGTGGACGCCACCTGTGTTGAGGAAGTTCATAAACTTTTATGATCTCCTTCAAGCTAATTTCCTCATAAACCACACAAAGGTCACAAATCTGACAAGACAGCAGGTTTGCTCATTTTTTTCCCCTACTATATTCAATTTTTTTTTGTTTTTACCATTTAAAAAAATACATATTACTAGGAAAATAAATAGCTGATGTGTAGAAGACTGGATATTTGAAGCACCTGTTCAATAAACCTGGTCTGTAAAAAAATTGTTACTAAAAAGCTACTGTCTTCATTTATAAAAATACACCTTATCATATGTCCCATACACATTGTGGGGAAAGTGTACAAACACTAATCTCTCTGGATAAAGGTTTGGACTTAGATAAAAAAAAACTACACAAAGTTTACAGCAAAGTTTAAGCTATAAAAATTATGAGACAAAATCATCACCTGCAATTACAAGTGTTAATAATATAGAAAAGGATAAGTGTGTGTGCATGCTAGAGGTGTTAAGATTTTCAGTCCTAGTAACAAAAAATAGCAGTTTATGCTTATATAAATATACAAAAAGCAGATCCGTTTTTTGAAATAACTTCCCAGAAGAAGATCTGTTATTTGCATTTCCCCAGATTAACTAGCCCCCTTTGTAGGAAGGGTCTCATGCAACTGCATTCTAATTATTCATTTGTGAGCCTGTCATATCATTTGACAAAAAAAAATAAAATAAAAATTATCTTATATGTTGAAAGTGTGGCAAAATGTTGTCAGGTTTTACAGCCTGAATTCTGTGTGATCTGAGCTATGTAGAGCATATGCTACGGGACTTCTCCATCCTCTTCACTGGCAGGGTGGTGAGTGTGAAATCTGGAGCGCACTTTATGTTCAAATCCAAGCAACCAGTGCTTTAAAACACACTTGCAGAAACAAGAGGAAGAAGACTCTGCCTATTGTTCCGTGACAGCGGGACTTTCTGCATGGTACAGTGACATATTTTTAAAAAAGTGACTGATTCATTTGGTCAGAGGTCACCTATAACCTGGATGCAGGCTGTCATCGGCTCACTGAGAGGTAAAAATGCCAGTGTGCTATTTTATTGATTCTCCAATTAAATATCTCTGTGAGTTTTGAGTTTATAGCTTAATATAATAATATTTTAGAGAAAGATCTTACCTGTCTTTTCTTTGATTTCACAGAGAACGCTGAAGAGTGCTGGTTTCATTCTGTGACAGTTCAGTCCGTGTTTCCTGTTTCAGTATAAGACAAAATAAAATAGTGAAATAAGTTCACTGTTAAATCACATGTTAGACATGAGCAGGTAAAAGAATTATTCAAGGTTGCAAGCTGACACTTTGTAACGTCTGGCAATGTTCCAAACATCTTCTGTTGAAAGTTATCATTTTCTAGTAAAAAATAATGTGTCAAGTTATTAAAAAATAAAAGCAGTTAATAAATAAAACCAATGTCAATACTCCACTGCATTAGTCTCAGTGGCAATTTCATTCATAATATGAGCCCACTGGCATTAATTGTGTTTGAACACCACTTATAGTTTTGTAGGTGAATGAACATTTATAAAAACACGTGTGCTCGCTCAGACAGTTTAACTAAAATGCTGTTGTTCCCTCAGTGACAACTTTCTCTGTGTTAAAGCTTTGCGAGGCAATAAATACACCTCAGAGTAAGATTATCATTAAAGCCACTCCAGCCTATTGTTGTGCATTGGGGAGTTAAGTTAAGCGGGCCACATCTCAATAATGATGCGTTCAGCGTTTTGGTGTGGCGAAGTTAATAAAACATATAAATCAACCAACTTTGCTTGCGCCTCGTCCAGACTTTGATCAGTTATGGTCATTATTTGATGCAGAATGTCACCAATGTCTTGTTTTCTTCCGTCTCCGTCTGTCCCATCGTGTCCATGTGGAGGCGGCAGTGCCATGCCTCCTTGTACCGAGTGGCCAGCCAGACTGACACCGCCGATCGACTGCATGATCCGGGCTTGATCGTCCATAGTAGCCGCTAAAGAGTCTGTGCACTGAGCCACACAAATTGAAAAACTCATATACGAAATGGGCTACAACATGTGCCGTAGACTGGAAAGATGCACGGTTGTGTTGATTCTTCGGCGAGAGGCAGCACACGCGATTTTTTTTAATATACAGCAGTTGTTGGTTTTTTTTGTTTTTGTTTTTTAGCGTGAATCTTGTGTCCAAGTTGTCGCTGTTTTACGCGCGGTCCAAAGTGCCAAAACGCGTGTCTGTGTTTGTAGAAAAACGCATAAATATTTTCTCTTCCTCTTAAAACTTATTTGTCAAAATTGACGGTCCATCACATCCCGCACGAATCCTCATACCAATCAGTCTTTTCTCTGGGTTTTGACGGGTGGTAGAGACAGAAACGGTCCTTGGTGGTCTCTCATTCATTAACGCTCTTCGTGGGACTCCCGGCGCATTTCCTTTCGAAAATGTCCAAATCCTCCTCGTGAAGCACCGGCAAGAAAAAAAAAAATATCCGCTGTGAAAACGTGTAAACAAATAAAACAATCTGTGGCTTGCAGGTGTCAACTATAAATGTGCAGAAATTATTCCCGCGACAACTGACAGCATTTAAAAAAAAAAAAAACACAATCTGCAGCAAGGTTTCCAAATGTGACTACAAAAAATATGAAATGTACAAAAAGTTGGGAGATTTCTGTTTAGAAAAAAAAAAGGCAACAGCGAGAAGAAATTAATTAGGAGACAACGCTGTATAAAGGCGATGCGCAAAAAAATATCTTGCCCTTCTGAAATTTATGAGCTCCAGCCTCTGCCTGTGTGTGTTTTATGTTGTTTGATGGCAGCGGTAGTGAGCGATTGACAGTGTGCCAATGCCACTCACTCAGTGCAGACGTGTCAGAGCAGGGAAGAGGGTAGAAAAAAAAATAATAAAAAAAAATACAAAATACGAAATGAAAATGCACGCTCCGCCCTGCAGAGGAGGGGTCTATATTCTTGTCACTTCTCGCCTGAACACCGAAAAACAAAATGTTAAGCGCTAGTACTTAGGATGGTGATTATAATGATGAAAGCACGGCTGAGTCCCCTCTCTTTCTTGCAACAGCGGCAGCAGGGTATCCTCGTTTCCTCACGCGTGCACGTGCAGCTATGTGCATATTCTCTAGCAATAACAAAGATTTAGCTCTGCAACAATACAAGCAAACACATAATGAGAGTTTTTATACAGTTTGATGTAGAACTGCATAGTCCCTTGTAAGCCTCGGTTCAAGCCAGGCAAGCAGTAGACATGTTTATATTATTGGAAAGTAAAGCTCCTCGACCAATCCCAGGCGAGAATGACGAAGACTGACGATCTCCGTGTCCTATGCTGGCAGATGCATGATGCCGAAAGCCCACCCACTTCATCCCTCCATCTTCACACTGCTCTTACAAAAGGATGGGAACTTCTGATTGGTCGTTGCTACGAGTGACATCCACTGCACAAGCAGGCGGCGCTGCTCTGTGCTCCTTCGCAGTTGCTATGGCAGCAGACAAGTTGTTGAGCCGGAGGAATGGCAGCAAATATACAGTGCACCTCTACTATAAACATCGAGATCATGGATTCAGAGAAAAAAAATTAGGGGGTTCCCTTCAGTTAAAAAGAATGATAACCATTTCGCGGGGGGGGGTGGGGGGGGGCAGAGTTTTAGTAAAACAAAAAAAAAAAAAAGGAAAAAAGAAAGCACATTTTCAAAAGGGGCCCTGTGTTGTACCAAGGCCTTAATGGTGAACTTTTGGCAGATTAACCCTGAAATCTCTGAATAAATGGTGTCTACATAGTTTAAAGTGGTCCATCCAGTGTTTCACTGAACCTTAAAAAAAGGCAACAGAGAAAAATGGAATAAAATGCCATTTATTACCTTTAAAGAAAAGTGCAATATCCAATTGGTGTGTGCAAAGGTGATTTTGCAGCCATTAACGGCTAAGGGGATTTCTTTTGGCAGCACGGTGGTTCAGTGGTTAGCACTTGTGCCTCACAACGAGACTCCTGGGTTCGAACTTGGGCAGAGCCCTTCTGTGAGCAGTTTGCTTCCATTTCTTTGTGTTTTCTCCTGGAGCTCCAGTTTGTCCAACCATCAAAAAAATATACAATAGATAAATGCTGCCTATCTTTGAAAAAAAATCTTGTATTTGGTGAAAATCCAGCCTGTTGGTTTTTATTGTGCACACAAAGCTATTTTCAGAATAAACCACATGTGCATTTTTGTGGGTTTTTTTTATTTATTCATTCATTCATTCATTTTATTTATTTATTGCACAATTAATGCC
The DNA here is from genome assembly GCA_034780415.1 of Cichlasoma orientale. Lineage (NCBI taxonomy): Eukaryota > Metazoa > Chordata > Actinopteri > Cichliformes > Cichlidae > Cichlasoma > Cichlasoma orientale. Next base: position 438,402 of record JAVDPK010001284.1, on the reverse strand, counting down.
CTCATAACACAATCATACATTTTAAAAAAGACTGAAATGCATGTTATCTTGTGAAAAAAAATTAAACTACATATCAAGTATGTCACTCTCTTAATCAAAATCAAAATGTTAATAGACTCACTGGATGAGTTCAAGAGCATGTAAAGCATCTAAGTCTGAATTTGATACACACCAGCAGCAACTCTGGCATGGAAAGGTGGCATTGTGTTCACCTTGTGAGTCTGTCAGTGTGTCGTCATGAAACAGTGTTTTCCTGGAGACAACTACTGTAGTTGGCAGGTTTTCATATGTCTATCTGAGGACAGAATTTGTCAACACAACAGTGTCACAACCATACAAATTAAAGCTTCAGAGATTTACAGATGTGGTGCTGAGCTCAAACTGAAGGCAGGAATCAAAGAGGGGTGTGGTCTGACCAATAGAGGGACTAGAAGGGGCTACGGCAGCTTCCCACAATACTCCCCTCTTTTCTTCTTATTTCTTAATATCTTTGTAACTCCCTGATTACATGTCTTAATCTTTTATATGAAAGCCTGATATTTACTGGTATTGTTTTAACCTTGGTCTGTTTTTGTGTCTTTGTGTGCATATCTGCCTGTGCGTGCGTATGTATGTCATCGTGACAAAACGTGGTCCTCGAGACAATGTTGCAGGAACTACCACAAAGGTGTTTTTTTAGTGCTTTGGCAGGTGTTTGTCTGTGTGTCTGTTGACAGATTTTGTCAACATGAGAGTCACAACTGTGCAAGATGCAGTTGCAAAATATTACAGGTGTATAGCTGACACTGGAATAAAGCAAGCTTGAATGTGAGTATGAGACTATGGGTCCAAAAGCTCACTGGTGTGATCGAGTGTGTGGTCTTTAGTTTCTCTATGCTCTATGTTAGTGATGATACTTATAGCATGTAGTAAACTCTTATGGCACTTATGAAAGTTACTTTTCTCATTTAGAGCAGATGGATATGATGTGGTTGGTTCAGCATTATTAGAAAACTCTTCAGGAAGTGCTCCTTTTTCAATATTTTCCTGGCATCTATCAGGGGTTTAAGTAATACTGTAGTAGTTTGTGTTCTTACTGGTCTTTAAAAATAGTGAATAGTTTTGGAGAATGATTCATCTTCATGAGTCAGAACTCAGTGACTGGATCGATCTTGCAAACAGGAAGCAACTTTCACTAAAAGAAATTCCTTTGATGTCATGATACGATGAGTCATTACTTAAAATAACTGTTCAGCTTCTGATTTTCTCACAAGAATAGGAAGACTGGCCCACTGTTTTATTTTTTTTGTCAGGATTTCAATCTGAAGTACAAGAAGTAGGAGATGATAAGTAGATGATGTTCAAAAATCAACATATAGTAATTATAATACCCATCCATCCATCCATTTACTTCCACTCAGATTAGAATTAAAAGATATGGATATATGACATTTTAGTCATAAAATCCCAGCTGTAGGCTGGCTTTAGGGTTGTTGAAAGGTTGCACTCCTGTATGCACCAAATTCCAAAATTAGAAATGTTAACACCACAATCAATTTCAACATGTGAAAAAACAAAGCAATCAACTTTGTCAGTAGTGGTCGGTGTGGTTTTGCGCATTCATTTGACCTTGAAGTATGGGAGCGATGCACTCTTGAGTTTAGTGAATGGGAGTCCCAGGACTACTGCATTTATCATTGAAATACTGAGCTGTCAAGTCACACTACATACCTGTCAAGAGGGGCTCAAAGGTACAGCTCCGACTCCTCTCCTCTGTTGCAGTGCATGATTCTTCATTGCATTGCATAGCAGGCCTATTCGCTGTTGTTTTCAGCCATATGTCAACATAATTCATTTCCGCATGTGACAGCTCCTTACAGTAAGACACGGTGGGTCTACTAGTTGACAAAACCATCTTTACATAACCAAGGGGTTGCGCTAACCACTACTGCTGGTGTGAAAATGATGCAGGTCAGTTGATCTGTGAAGAAATGATTTAGACGTAAATTTGACACGCTGTTTCCACAAGTGCTGTAGATTAGGTTAAATAAAATGACAATATTTTTACAAATGAGCTTAGCGAGGCATAGGAATAAGCACCTATGAGTGTAGAGACAACACTTTGTCATCATGCTTCTCATTGTGACATCTGAAAAGACCCACAGGTGCTGTGGAAAGTGACTGCGTTGTCATATTTCATTTAGGCATCCTTCTGCAAAGCTGTAATTGCCTAATTAGCTTGTTAATTAGGAGATTAGCATTTACTGATAGAGTGGCTTGCTCTGTTGTGATGAGAGTAATACAGATTAAGTGAGAAGTTATGGGTGCATGAGTTCACAATTTCGCTGTCCACAAAAGGGGTCAGAAATCATTAAAAGATTTGTGAAATCGGCGGGTGCATTGCAAGTGAAGATGTCTTTTCTCCCGGCTTCCTTGGATCAGAATTGGTGTTGAAGAAGGTGAAAGAATGCAGAAAGCAGCCTGTCACAGAACAGCGAGACACTTCCTGTTCTGAGTGTCGCCTGTATGATCCCCTGTTGCTCAGGGAGATTGAAGGAAATGACCGAGCAGACGGTGCCAGGGACATTACTAACCCAATTATAAACAGTCTTTCATCTGGTTTGGATATTTTATTTATTTATTGATATTTGTCGCTGCCGTGCATGCACTTCTTTGTCTCCATTATGCCTGCAAATGTTAGAGAAGAGAGAAGTAGCATGAATATTGGTTTAAACCGCAGGAAATGGTGCCCTTAAAAATTTGGATGTATGTGGCTCAAGTTAGGTCAGGTCTCCTTTATTCATGTAACACATTTAAAAGTATGCTTTGACAATACAAAGGTACAAAAATGCACAGAATAGGTGATATAAGCAAGAGAGACACAACATGATACCTCATAAACTTGATGAGAAATATAGGAACTGGAACGAAATCAATTAATATCCAGCTTTCCAAAGCATTATCAGCAAAATGGGCTCATAGCATCAACATTATGTCATTATGTTAGCATCAACAATGTTAACTCCCCTTGTGATTATTTAAAGCAAGTTTTAGTATGGGAGGTAAACTAATAAAATGTTAAAGTTACAGTAAACGGGCGATTAGAGACTTGATATACCTCAAACATGTTTGTAAGGCACGAGAAAATGTTGCCACTGAATTTATAGTTTGTTTGAGGTTTGAAAATCTGGCTGATAAATATTCAGATGGAGAATTTTCAACTATACCCCCCCCCCCCCCCAAGTACGCTCAATTAAAACACAACACCTACCGCACCTCCTGCTGTGGCGGAGCTACGCAGCGCCTCACTCTGTCCATTTCATTCATGTGTATGACTGAGACTAAAAAGTCAACCATTCAATAAAGTTTTAATCCCAAGAGTTTTATGTCTCAGGAATTTGTTTCTTGAGAAAGTCAAGACAGATGTGAGAGATCAGAAGCAGTCACTAATCGGGGGGAGGGCGGGGAGGGGGGGGGGTAAGAAATACACAGCTATACTGCTCAGCGCGATCAATCATACTACACTTGTCCTCCCTCGACTCTCTCGCTGTTACTGTCTCCACTGAATGCTCTTCTCTCTTTGCTTAAAATTATTACACAGACCATAAACCCAGAGAGGTGAGTGTCCTGTTAATGTGGGTACATGTAGTGGATGCAGTAACCTTTAAGACTGGCCGGCGAGTGGTGGTGGCTTGGACACGGGCCATATATTCTGGTCAATACCAAAGGCATGGACTGAGTTCAGCAGGAATTTTAAGGCCTCACGTTTTAATTGTCATCCAGGCTACAGCCCTGATTGATTCTCAGGAGGAGAATAAAAATCGGACCAAAAAAATTCTGATCAATTTGTTAGATTTCTCAAAATTTCTGAGGTGACAAAAAGCTGGGGGAAGTCAGGGAGAAAGGGATGTCTGGAAGGCTATCCTCATCCCACTGCCACTGTGACTTTGACTTTGCTTGGCTGCCAGAAACTTGATGACCTATAGATGTAAAATTCTTTCATACAACCCATAAAAATCGGTTATTTTTCATCTTAATTACTTTTTCGGTCAAATTTCCTTTATTTTGTGAAGTCCAACTTAAATTTAAGCCAGGCTGTGTTTCTATGTAATGAACATAAACTGCAGAAGCCTTCAGCACCACTAACTCCGGACTCCATTTCATTCACTTTATCTCCTTCTCGAGTCTAATTATAAAGATTAAAGCATAAAATTTTATATTTTTCACTCCTTCCATCATCAATTTTTTCTGGTAATGAAGAGAAAATCTCAGAAGAGGTCAGAGTGTAGCATGTCTAAATCACTGCGGCCAGACTGCCCTCAACTCAGCTTGAGTATTGACATTATGCCAGCTATGACACCATAACTCAGCCCACTGCGATGGTCATTTGATAAATGGTATCATAAATTGTTGACAAAACAATTTGTGATGTATTATGTTACCGATGGGTTGTACTGCTTATCAAATCAAGTAATCTGGCAGGGCTCTCCATTCATCAGCATAATGCAAGCTCTAGCTGTAGATAGTGATGGCTTTGTTGCTTTGTCAACATAAAGTTCAAATGTAGTGTTGCTAGAAACAGGGAGACCAGCGAGTTTCATTATTTTTATGTGGGGGGGGGGGGGCAGTGTTACTGTCTTTTTTCCTCACTTGAAAGAACGGGAGCGAGACGAGTGTATCGAGTAATTTTCAGCTCATCATTATGAAATAGTCATTATATTGAAATTCTTTGGTGCATGAAAGAATAGTAGCGTGCAAACAAACATCACAGATGTTTTATCATTAATGAAAAGTAATGAAGCATCGGGAAAAGGAGTCAAAATGCATAACTGCCTGCGATGCAAAACCAGCCCAAAGTTTAAATTAGACATTTTGGCAAAATATTTGCTTTGCTGTGAACGGGCAGTCATTGTCCTAATGCTGAGCGAAAATGACCAATGCTCCATAATAATGAAAAAAATTAAATAGTCCTTACTAGGTCTTAAATCAGGTCAATGCAGCATTAGATGAACAAGAACATGTGACATATTACACCGTGTCATTATTTATTTAACCACAATTAAGCCAAAATGCAAAAGCACCGTCTGAAAAACTGAGTACACCCCACGATTCAGTAGCTTGTAGAACAACCTTCAGCAGCAGTAACTTGAAATAATGGTTCTCTGTAGGACTTTGTCAGTCCCTCACATCATTGTGAAGGAATTTTGGCCCACTCTTCTTTACAGCATTCCTTCAGCTCATTGAAGTTTGTGGGTATTCGTTTATGGCCCCGCCACAGTGTGCCAGACGGATTGAGGTCGGGACTTTGACTGAGCTATATCAGCAACTTGGTATTTTTCTTTTTCAGCTGTTGTAGATTCGCTAGTTTGCATGGGATTATTGTCCTCTTGCAGGAGATAATTTGAATCAAGGTTTAATTGTTAGACAGATGGTCTCCCATTTGACCCTGCAATACTTTGGCATACAGAGGAGTTCATGTTCAACTCAATAACTGCAAGGTCCTCAGGTCCTGTGGCTCCAAAACAAGCTCAAATCATCACCCCTCCACAACCGTGTTTGACAGTTATGCTGTGTCTGGTTTGCACCAAACGTGGTGCTGTGCACTTTGGCCAAACACCTCCACTTTGGTCTTGTCTGTCCAAAGAACAGCCGCAACTAGCATCTCTGGTGTTAACAGAATTCTTCCACACATTTCAATTCAAGGCTATTTGAGTGCCAATTCTCTCTTTTAAGTAGCTTAAAGTACACTACTCAAAAATTCAACACTTGAACAATTTTAACTTGGATTTTTTTGTGTGTGGGATTTTTAAGTCAGCCCTAAAAAAAAAACATATGAATCTTATCCAGTGATTTCAAGCTCGATTAAAATAGCCAGCTTCACAGCTATTTCAGATTCACATGTACATACTCCTGTTACCTAAGCTTGATTTTTCTTTTACACTTTACAAATTAGTAGCTCATTTGACACACGTCAGTATTTGAGACAGTTGTTTTTTTTCTCCAGTACAAACATTTGTCATCCTTTATTTTTCATAAAAACATGCCGGGTAGAAATAGTCCTCATGCACCAAACAACCTGACAGTGAGTTCATTAATGTTGGGTTACTGACAAGCAGTGGTGTGAATGTGACCGTACTCACCAAAAGCTGTCTTTTTTTTTTCTCTTAAGTGTCCTGTATGGAGGGCTCAAAGAAAAGAAGGAAAACAGCAGCCAGCCTGGGTTGTGTAATTAGGAGGCATTTTAATAAATGCTAAAAGCAAAAAATCCTTATTTTTACTTTCTGTGAAGTCACATGATTACACTTTTAATTGTCAGTTTGCTTCAAACGTCTTCAGGTGACTATGTCCCGTTTTTCTTGGCATTCATGTGAAACATACAGTACAATATTTATGAAGTGCACCACCATACAGCCTGCGCTACAGCCAATTTTCCACTGAAATATTTGATCTTAAAAGCCAATGCTCCACAGAAGCCTCATGCTCTTGATCAAGAAACAATGTTGCATCTTTTCATCTTGCTGTTCTTTGCTGGAAGTCGCCTGTCCATTCTTTCTCTGACAGTGCCATTTCTGTTTGGTTGGCAGTAAGCGACCCCTGGGCTTCAAAGATACATTGAAGTTCTGCAAATAATCTGTCAAGCATGGAGACCAATGAGTACAACTGCATCTGTCCACCACATCTCAACAAACCTATTCATGAATGCACCGTTTGTTGTTGACATGATGGAATGCGTTTGTTGTCATCAGAGTATTTTAGCACAGTGAAGCCCTCCAACGCAGTCATTGCTCACTTCTTATCATTGTCTTAATGCTGTTTGTTGAGGGAAAGGGATTTGATGACCTACTGGTTTGTGACATTTAGTATCCACTATCTCTCTGAGGAGGTGATGGGATTTATGAAATGGGTCACACACATGCACATGAGTCTTACTTAAGCTTCCTGTTAAAGCCACATGACCTTAAGAGAGAGAGAAACATATCACTGGAAAATGCTAATGTGGTGCATTTGGTGCACATTAATTCTGTGCATGAATAAGACACATATTTCACTTCAGGAAAAATAAAAATGGAGCATTAGAGTGATGTATTCTCTCATCATCCTTAAAAATTAAGGGAATCTGCTCTTTAGCAATTAGTGTTAGTACGTGTAATTTGTATATGGTGATATTGTAGCTATAATTAGGTTTTCTTTTGATGATATTGAACTTAGTCATTTGTTTTGAGGTAAAGCATCCTGAAATTCAGTAAATTGCATGGCTATATAATGTCAAGTCAGTAAAATTGGAACACTGAGTAAATAAAGATAGAATGCATTTAATTAAAAAAAAATATGTAATTTGAATAGTACAAAGAAAACATAGTACACACTGAAACTGAGAAATGTTGCAGTTTTCTATTATGAAATTCATTACAGCAAGACTTGAAGAGCAAAACATACAAAGAACTTTCCAGACAGGCTGGGGAAAAAAAAAAGGGGGGGGGGGGGTCAAACAATTAAAGTTACAGTGTGTAAAATTTCACCACTAGATGTCAGTAGATTGCAGATTGCAATCAATTGTGCTCTGTTATCTTACCTCTCCCAATTTAAGTGCACAATCCTAGCGATGGTGGCTGTTGTTTGACAAACATGTTTTAGTCAGCCGAGAGATCAAAAACATGAAATCTAGACTGTTCCCCATAATGGCCGTGGCCAGCTGGCATGTTTCTACTACTCTTTGTGTAAAAAAAAAATAAAAAATACACAAGATTTACAGTTTTATTTTAAAATATTTGAATATCATCACTTAGCAATAATTAGGAAATAAAACATTTATAAGTGTTAGTTAAATATTTTCCAGTATTTTATGTTTTTTCCACTTGCTGTCCAAAAAGTGATCGCCTTAAAAACTCTGGCCACTGTTCATCTGTAGTGAGTGTACCCAGATAGCAAAATGACTCCAGACTGGATGTGCCCCATAAAGTTGGTTATCTTTTGCTATCTGGGTAGGCTAACAGTCCACTATTTACCTCAGCTATCAATAACGGGTGAGAAGCATCCTCGTCTGTTTACTCTGGAGGAGGCTGTAAAACTTTGTGAAAGGAGTCCAATATGAGTTGATAAGTCAGTGAAGCTCACTGCTGTTCGATGACAGCAATACTGAGGTGAGTTGTTGAGGATATCCTGAACTTTTCTGTTGGTAAGCACTGCTGTTTTTGCTGCTGTTAGCATCTGTTAAATGCTGTTAGCAGGCTTTAGTAAAATTTTCTTTGAAGTGGATGTTACATTGTTGTACTCAGACACTTAGCAAATAAACTTTCATACAATGTGATAATGTAATCAAACTGTTTATCAGAGGGAAAGTATGATTTTTAGGACACTTGACCCTAACATTAGTTGGGCAACAAGTTGTTGTTGTTTAGCCGGCTTGCTGTCAGTTGATAGAGACGTGAGGATTGAATGTCTAATGTGCTGACGATAAATAATTGCGACAATATCGGAAGTAAATGAGCATGTTTATGCACGTCTTTGAGAGTTAGAGCCCTGACTTCAGTTCAGAAGATGAGGCTTGAGGTGAGGAGGAAGAGGAAAAGGTTTTATTCAGATGCTGGTGGCGTTGTCTCTTTCTTTCACGTTTTTGCTTTTTTGATGAAGGTGACCCCTTATATACAGGTTTTGTTACCATCCATCTTAGGTTTATTTAAGGAAAAAGCTTTTCTTTTTTAAGCAAGACAGTGTCAAACCACATTCTGCATATATTCCAGCAGCATGGCTCTGTTGCAAAAGAGTCTCTGTGTTAATCTGACCTGGTTGAAATATTTGAAAAACATTTTTTGGTGCATTATGACCTGTTAAACACAACAAAGGAGATCCCACACTGTTGAGCAATTAAAATCTTCTATCAAGCACGAACGTGAAAACATTTCAACTGTCCCCTTAGTACCCAAGCATTTAGAGAATGTTTTAAAACAAGTAAGTGACGCAACACTTTCGAAAAAACCCTGCTTATGCTGATATCATATTCAAAATGAATATATATTTTTCAAAAACTGTAACATTTATATATTTTTCAATATTTGATATGTTTTTATTTTCAGATAAATGTAGGGTTTAAATGATCATTACACCATGAACTGTGTGCAAGTGTGCAAAAAAATTAATGCTACATGCATGATTTAGTTTTAATACTCTCAAGCGTGGGTATCTGTCCAGTGGAAGTGCCTAATTTTCTGTGTTTTAGTAAAATTTGCTCCATATTTAACTTCAATTTCTCCTAAAGCTGCAGAACTAACTCCTCTAAAAGGTGTACTGCACTAAAATCTCAAGATTCGTGATCCTCAGTAGTCCTTAGCTCTGGTCTTCTGTGGCGATCGCTGCAAGTTGGCTTTTCACTTGTGAATTTAAATTTTTTCAATGAAGTGATAAATTTTTGTTATCAGTCCTGTGCCCTCATAAAGGAAGATAACACGTGTTCACATGTGTCATGTTACATGGCCAAGATGATCGCAAAATCTTAGCAATTATTAATTTGAATGAACTTTGGGTTTTCACAGTTTTTCTTGCAAATATCTGCCTTTGGTGGCGCAGTTTGACTGACATTCAGTGGTAATTTATTGCCTCACGCAACACTATCTCCAAGTAATCCATATGAGCCAAGCACCAGTTTAACTTTATATCAATATATTTATCAGCGTACAGAAACAGCTCTGTACAATTGAACCACAAGAGTAAAGTTGTGGGCTGAAAATCAAAACAGTTGTTAAAAGCTGAAAATCACTTTAAGCTGAGGGGACCTGTAGGGTCAGGCAATACTACCAACCATTCAATGAGTGATGTGATTTCATGTTAACACAGAAATGCAGTTTATGCCTGCTTTAACAAAATACTGAGTGACTCATATTAACTCAGAAAGGTTTGTCATACTTTTACAAGCTTTTGCAAAATTTTTTGCCCTCCAAGGTTGGATTCTCTACCAGAGGCCTGGGCGCTTAAGGGTCCTGCACAGTATCTTAGCTCTTCCTAGGACTGCGCTTTTATGGACAGAGATCGCAGATGTCATTCCTGGAATCTGCTGGAGCCACTCTCCCAGTTTTGGGGGTCACTGCCCCGAGTGTTCCAGTTACCACAGGGACCACCTCACTTTCCCATTGCATATCCTCTACCCCTTCTCTCAGCCCTTGGTATTTCTCAAGCTTCTCATGTTCCGTGTTCCTGATGTTGCCATCACTTGGCATTGCTACATATATCACTACGGCCTTCTCCTTCTGCTTGTCCACCACTACTATGTCCGGTTGGTTAGCCATCACCAGTTTGTCCGTCTGTGTCTGGAAGTCCCACAGGATCTTAGCTCAGTCATTCTCAACCACCCTTGGGGGAATATCCCATATGTTCCCGTATACTATGCCAGCCACTTGGTTATGGCACTCCATGAATGCCCTGCCTGCTAGCATCTTGCACCCTGCTGTGATGTGCTGGATTGTCTCAGGGGCATCTCTGCACAGCCTGCACCTGGGGTCTTGGCTGGTGTGGTAGACCACAGCCTCTGTCGAGCTTGTGCTTAGAGCTTGTTCCTGTGCTGCCATAATTAGTGCCTCTGTGATGTCTTTCAGCCCAGCTTTGTCCAGCCATTGGTAGGATTTTTCAATATCAGCCACTTCTTGTATCTGTTGGTGGTACATGCCATGCAGGGGCCCGTCTTTCCATGATGGTTCCTGTTCTTGCTCCTCTTCTTTCTCTGGTTTCTGCTGCCCAACTACTACTACTAAGTAGTTGATCAGTTGTGGCCATCTTCTTGATTTGCTCATGGATCTTTGTTGTTTCATCTGCGATAGTTCTTCTGACACTTACTAGTCCTCAGCCTCCTTCTTTCCACTTACCATACAGTCTCAGGGTGCTGGATTTGGGGTGAAACCCTCCATCCATGGTAAGCGGCTCTCTTGTCTTGATGTTAGTAACTTCAATCTCCTTTTTTTGGCAGCAGGATATCTGATGAACGGCAGCGCGTAGGTGTTGATTGCCCGGAACTTCTCCTTCCCATTCAGCTGACTCCTCGGGACTTGCCTTATTCCCTGCAGGTACTTGGCGGTTGCAGCTTTCCTAGTGGCCTCGCCATGGCTCCTATTTACTTTTTGGGATTCCAAGATATCTGTAGCTGTCCTCAGTGTCTACAGTCTTGCCTTCTAGTAGTGCAATCCCCTCAGTTCTGACTACCTTCCCTCTCTTTGTTATCATCCAACTACCAGTCCAAATGACATTTCGATGTCATTGCTGTAGATCCTGTAGAAGAGATGGCTAATGTTTGCTCCATTCTGTAGTCTGTATTCGTAGCCAGTCTTTTTGTGTTAGATAGATAGTATTGTATTGTGCAACATGGCAGATATAGGGGCCAGCATAATGTTTTCATAATGTATCTACAATTAATTTTGAGGAATCAAGAATTAAAATTTATGCAGGATTTGAAATTTATGCAGTATCAGCACAATGATAGCAATTACTTCTTCTTTACTTTTCCAGGACAAAAGTAGCATGTTTACCTAAGACATTAAACCACAGAGCAGTTACTGATTCCAGCATAACATTAGAAAAAGTGATTAATGAAGACAACATTAACAAGATTGTCTTCAATTGCAATTAACCATGCTAACCATGTGACTATTGGTGCTCTGAGAAAATAGTGCACATTGCAGTTCAATGTATTGGAAGACTGCTGTGAAGCTGAGGATGGAGGGATGTTGCCTGTGTGAGCAGAGATAGCACAAATACTTCTGTTGATTGGGAACAATTTTTTTGCCATTTCATTGTACTGTGACATATCTTTCATTAAGGTTTAAGCATTAGATTAAACTAGAACCAGTATCCAATAGTAATTAACTTGAGTATATCGGGAGGCCATTATTCACATTAAAGTAACCTTTTAATAGCTGAGCCTTTAACTCCACTGCAGGTAATGACTTTAAAGAGTGCTTATTAAAAGAGAAATGGTAATGAGCTTTAATAAAGCAGAACAACTTTGAAATGAAGAGGGCTTTTCAATAGAAAAGGATGGAGGGATTGGACCTGTGATTCCATTAACGAGACTAATGATTCTTTATCAGCCCTCTTATGTGTACATGGAGTTAACATTAACAGTGATTGAAGATGGGTTTCAGTAAAAAGATGGGCCCTTTCATTACCCTTTAAAAGATCAGATAAGAGAAAAAGAACTTTAGTAATTTAAATCATTGAGAATTGATAACACAAGTCCTGCGACCTCAAAGTCAGCGACCACAGCCAAAATCTCCTTCAGCACTTATGGTCTGTAACAATGCAGTACATCTGTAATTATAAAATCTGTCCCATTATGGGCAAAAATGAACCGAATGAAAGGAAGTAGATTAAGCGATATGAGTGTCAAAATTTGGCTTAGAAAATGCAAGTTATCTAGTAAATTTAATTTTACACTCTTTGTGCTGCTTTGAAACGTTGAAAGACGCTTTAGATTTGCATGAAATCCAATAACTTTCATGCGGAGATTTGAATATATATGACGTATTGTTTTGGCCACAATGTACCTTTGGGTTTTCAGCGAGAAGCCAAAAGGCAACAAGGTAGAGAAGACAAAGAATTAAAGAAATGCAGGGACGGAGGGAATGGAAATAATTAAATCAATCTTTGGCGAGCAGCTGGAGCAGGACTCCAGCTGACAACAGCACCTGGGTGTGCAGCAGAGTCTGCCTGGGGCTGTGCTGCCTCCCCTCCACCTCCTCGGCACCCCACCTCTTTCCAAAGCCCCCTAATGGCCCCCGGCCCCTGCTGGAGCTCTGGCTGGTACACCCACCCCCGTCTTCATGTTTTCAGACAGAGGCAGCATCGTCACACTGACGCTCACCGACTAATTAAAGGGATGATTTGTGAAATGCCACCTTTTTATTCAATTAATCACCAACACATAACCATAAACCCCATCAGCTAAAAATATTCTTGTTGGTTTGCTGTATGACTAACAGAAGAGAGTACATTAAACAAGCAACGGAGTGATCTGTTTTAAAGAGGGCACCAAAAAAAAGGTTGGCCGACCTTTTTTTAAGACCTGTCAATCCATTTTATTGTGTCAGCATCGCCACAACAATACAAACGATTGCCTTTCGCTATTAGTGACAGCAACTTGCTCTGCATTCGTACATCACTTTGCTTTCTTTAAGCAGAAGCCAAACATACATGCCTAAATGAATGACTGTGCAGTTCACAAACAAATGCTTCCCTTCTTCCATGTTCCTCCTCGTTTCAACATGTTTTAATTAGTAGTGAAAAATGAGTTCATTTGGATGATAAATAACGTGAGCTGTGCGTGCTTTTGGTTGGCAGGGCTAAACATGAGTGTTTTTCGCCCCATTCTCCCTGAAAGAGTCAGAGACTGTTTGAATAGCTTACAGAGCTGCTTAAATGGAACGCTGATGGTGTGAAAAGAACATGCAATTGCAAAGGTATTGCAGCTAAAATTGTAATTTTTACAGAACTGATTTGGAGAACAGCGTTTCATACTGTAATCATGCCAAATGCTGCTTGTTTGAAGTGTTTAAGACTTTTCTTAAGAGAAAAATTCACACTATACATACACACATATATATAAGTCAGAATTTAATTGTCTTCCTTTCATCTTACCATCAGTAAAGTCTTTTAAGTTTTCCATCTTGAGGAGGCACCCTTAGTTATTTTCATAATTTCCCACACTCTTCTTTGTCTCGGTTCAAACAGTAAAAATCCCACATTTTGTTTCAAAAGTTGTCTTATTTCATCTTTATTTTCTTGAACAACTTTACTAGTGCAGAAGAAATCACACATATCATCAATAAATATTTATTCAGTGTTTCTGGTGAGCAATTGGTGTGAACTCAGGTGTAATTTGGTTTCAGTCTATCAAGATTAATTTTGTCAGGAACATGATGAATGCAATACAGGGCAATGCTCCGATGCATCAGTGTCATTCCAGATGAGATTTTTCACAGGAGTTGAGAGTTTCTAAGATTAAGTGCAGTATTAGTCAATGTTTTTGGGATAAGACTTCACACTAATTTAGTGAAGAGCAACAACCTGCAGAGGAGGCTCCATTAGCAATGACAATGAACTACAGCTCTGGAGGGGAAAATCTGATTAACGCCGCTCACTGAAATTGTAAAGTTGCTTCAGTGGCTGGGCGATAATTCCACATTTGCAGGAATACCAGCTCGTAAAGTGCTTTTGTCCATGTCAAAGTCTCTCTTTGCTGATGTATTGTCATATTTCCCAAAGCCCCAGAAGACAATAAATTTATACACAAATCAAGCGAAAAACACCACGGTAACATACCTCAAAAACTGTTACAGAAGACAGGTGTTTTGGAATTTGGAAATATGCTAAATCTCATTTGTGCAGCAATGCTTTAAACAAAAGCAAGAGCATGCCTGAGGCAATGTGAAATGTAAAGTGTGTAAAGGCATGCTGGTAGGATCAGTGTGTTTTCTTGAAATATCTATCCTCATCAGGACTCTGAGTATTTACAGCATTGGCAGATCTTTCCTGTTCTCTGTTTTAACTTTATTCAGGATGTAGGATTGGCCTTTTACCACCAAATATCTCTTCATTACCCCCCCCCCCTTTTTTTTTTCTCGAGGAAATTTCTCTATTGAGATCAGATGTTCTGAATATATAACAGTGACAAGCTGCTGTCAGCATTGATTTCCATTTCTTCTAGAAATATGGTGTTGAAATCCTCTCCAGGCAGATAAGTATCTTTACACATGACTGCCAGATTTGATTGCCTTCTGTAAAAGAGGCTGTATTGGAGTCACTCTCAGTGCTTGCCACAGTACATTGTATTGTTCTTCTGTTATGCCATACTATGCCCCTTGCAGAGCCCTCATCTAAATAAGAATATTTCTTCCATGCTTGGCTGTCCTCAGAGGGATTGGTGTGCAGCAGGGCTGAGTTGTCGGGCTGGGCGGTAGGAGGGTGGGGGTGCAGGGATTCCACTCTCTGCTCACTGTAATGGAACATGTGACCTTACCAAACTAGAGATGTCGACTTGAATTGCTGTAAGAAGTGTTCTTTTTATATGCTGTGTACTTAGGATGTCTGTTTTAGCCTGCAATATGAGAAGTACACGAACCAGATCGTGAATCATGATCATGAAAGTTTTAAATTACCTGCAGTGATTGCATATATAGTTGGATGTAAGTTTGTTTATTTGTTTAGGTCTTTGTTCATTTGCTCACTTTCAATGAATATGATGTTAAAATCCTGTTTCCCTGAGTCCTTAAGAAAATGTGTACTAACCGCAGAATAAACAATCAATATTGAATATTTTAATTTTATTTGATTTTTCTGTGCACTTATTTTCATACAGTTTATAGATACTTTACTGTATACTGGAAAATATTGGACATTTTAAGCCTACATTTCATGTTTTCATTTTAACCAATGAAAACATGAAACATGGTAAGTTTTTAGATTTTCTCGTCCACTGTCAGATTTCACTTTAAAATGCAAGTAACTTACATGATAGCCAGTAATAATAATTCATACAATGTATAAACACCATGGGGTGTTTTTTTGATAGTTTTTTTTAATTAGCTAACTAGCTGACAATATAGCACGTCATGCTCTGGTGTAAATATGGTTATTTCTTACACCAACAAAACAAATATGGGCGTGACCAAGATGCTAATAGTGAGGCTTCAAAATGTGGTGAGACTATCTTTTATATACAGCCATACAAAACATACAAACTTTTAACATCTTCAATAGCAGAATTAAACCAGTTAAACCTGCCCAGTGTTTGTCTCTTAGTTATTAATTAACTTTATGTTACATCTCTTTATCAGTGCTGGCTATAATATACAAACCAAAGCAGCAAAATGTCTCTGGCTCCTAAATGTATCCTTCCTAACGTTACACGTCATATACAGCAACAAGATATTCCACAAATAACACAAGTGTGAAGTGCATCTAAAGTGTGATTTAAGTTTGAATTTTGCAATCTTTGCTATTAATTTTATTCGCATGGTGGGAATGAAATTGAGAACCAAGAGCATGATAGGAATTTCACAGAGAGAGAGAGAGCACAGATGATTGTGGTATGCTGTGATGAGGGACACTAGGTTTGATGGTTGCTGCTTCACACGGTGCAATAATAAATTTGGGGCTATGGGGGTCTGACATTGTCTGCGCTCAGTATAATTAAGCGGTGCATTAGAAAGAGGGCTGGAATAAAACATGAGTATGTAAATTTAGCCTGGAGCTGATGTTCTAGTGATTATTACAATGCAGATAAAGCATTTCTCACAACTGCCTGTGTCTACTGAAGCCTCCAAAAACATCTGGACCTTTTAATTGAAAAATGGCATGGTGTTTCGCTGTGCTGCTTTGTGCTAAGTGAAGTCAACAATTAAGACGAAAATGTAATTGATAAGAATTGCATTGCTTCATTATTTGGTGTTCTAGTCAAGAAAATTGATTTATCAATTATTTACAGGTCACAGAGCAGAGGCCATGCATTTCTGTTTTCATTGCATCATCATCATCTGAGAACATACAGCATGGAGCTGAGAGCATCTCTGGAGTTCTTCCATTTGAAATCAATCATAACCTGCATGCTATGTTCAAAACTAATTACTTTTTTGTGCTGGTACTACATGTTGAAATAGGATGCATGATTTGCTTCCTTACTCGTGTAGCTGTTTAATTATAGTTTGTGTTAAGTCTGAAATGATGAGAGAAAGAAGCGATACAATACGATGAGGTTCATACCGTCAGTGTACAGAGTATGCTACACTGCATAAAATAGATTTTCTTTGTCGATGACCGATAAAACTTACTATGAAAACTTGAATTATTGGCAACAAGAGTAACGTGATAGTAACAACAGCCTTTCCCACATCGTGCGTGTCTGGTGTGAGGCAGTGGTGAACTGTAACTAAGTACATTTACTCGAGTACTGAACTAAAGTTTAATTTCCGTCAGAGCACAGACAAGAAGACTGATGAACGGTTTTTCACCCCAAAGTTATCGCCACACTTAACCTTTGCACACCTGCACAACTGTGCAAATTTTGTGTTTATCACTATTATTTAATTATTTACTATCCAAACCGTTGCAATACAATTGCTAGAATTGTGTATTTGTGAGCTGCACGGCTGAGCGAATGCTGAATGTGTGATTTTATAGTAGATTCTGAGCACGTTTCAGGTGTTACGGCTGAATTTCGATGTACAGGCCCCACATCACGCAATGTTCAAAAAAAAGTGTCTTAATTTTGCACTTTTTTGTTGTTGTTGTTGTTCCATTTTCTCCTTTTACTCCACTACACATCAGAGGGAAATACTGTATTCTTCCTTAATTGACAGCTTTTTCTTGCTAGTTTTTGCACACAAAACATATAAATATGTTTTCTTATGTATCTGACTTAAAACTAGTTTATACTGATACATTTGAAATAATATAGCTGATTACTTCGTTACTCAAATGACAGGTTAGGAACTTTTTTGATGACCACTTAAAGCACCTGTGACAGCATTTCTTTGGCTTTTTCTGAATTTTTAAAACCCAATTGAATAATGTAGAAAATAATCAGCACATAATGACCTAACAGTTCAAAACAAGCACCACCTTAACCTGTTAACGTCAGGCTTTTACACTGATTCGTGTGCATTAATAATAATAAAGGTTAGTGTAAAAGTCGCAGGGGGATATTTTTCTGCATTTCTGCAAGTACTTTTAATGCTTTAAGTGGGCCTACATCCTCATGCAATACATGCATAGTTTATCACTGAAGTTCCCTGGTGTGAGTGTATTTTTGTAGGCTTCATGTCTCGAAGTTTTCACCTTCCAAACTATGATAAACTGGTTTGGCATTTATATAGCCCTTTTGTTTGTCTTTTGGCTCACTTTACATTACAAGCTGCGTCCACCCATTCACATGTACACATGCAGCACTTTTTTTTCTTCTCCTACAGCATTTTTCAAACCTTTTTTCAAAGGAAATTTGGCTTTCAGTATTTTGTCCAAGAGGACTTCGACATGTGGACTGGAGGAACCACAGATAACACACACACACACACACACACCCCATTAACCTTTTGATAAGTAGATTAGCTCTCCTAAGCCACAGCTGTCCCAGTCATGTATAGACTAGCACCTAAGCAGCCACCTGACAAATACTGCAAACACTCAGATGGAAAATGAAGAAACAAATAAATAAACTCTGCATTGCTGTTTTAATACATGATTTCTATCACATTCTACACAGTTCTTTCTTTCAAAGATAATCAAAGAAATTTCTAAATCAAGACCATAAGTTTGAGCGTTCCATTAAAATTATAAGGACTACCCCAGTTATTGCCCCCCTCAACACTGTTTTCGGTGCCGGGTGAACATTCCTTCATCCTCCCTGTCTGAAGTCTCTAGATTAGTGGGCCTGGGGCAGAGGCTGTTCATCTGCCAATATGGCACCAGCCTGAGTGATGGGCATGTGGCGATGTCACTAATGATCAGACCATAATGATTCGCTGACAGGGGTGGAGAGCAATAGATTGTCACTGGGGGTTGAGTTAAAGAGGGATCCTAATGATCTGCCTGCAAACACTGCCAGAGCACCTCCTATATCACTCCATCTCTTTACTATACCACTCATCAGGTTCCTCTCCAATGGAGGGAGCCACCGTGTTGTGTCTCAATGCCATCTCACGACCCACTGTAAACATCTGTCACGTCCGTATCTATATTTCATGCTATTACCTTTTAGGCCTTGGGCTGCGTACTGTAAGCCTCGGGGTACTTGATTTCCACCAGCAGGAGCTTTCAGTGGAAAAGGATCAAGTTGTAATCATGGTGCTGCATGGTGGTGTTTTAACAGCAGGCGTCCTATATACCAACATCCCAAGTGGTTCCAAATCTGAAGTAGTCAGCAAAATGAGGACTACATTGTGACCTCTATTTTTATCGGATGCTCTATTACACTTGTCTCCATTTTGTGTCTCTACTGTGGGGCTTAACCTGCAATAAGAATAAATCTGACAAGTTTAAATTTATGCAAAGTGTATGTTCAGAAATATTAAAGCCCCTTTCTCTTTGCTTTCAGCGTATTACATTGACATGGGAGCAAATGATTCTCCGTAACTGTTTGGCAGTTTACAAAAAGATTTTTAAAAGACTGAAGATTTCATGAAATATTATCAGGAGTAGGAGAAACACTGATGCTGCTTCATGGATTTTTTTTTCTTTTTTTTTTAATCATCATGTCAGTTTGACTTTTGTCAGTGCAGTCAGTTATCGTACAGTCGTTATTTGTGTAAATCCAGAATGTTATTGATGATATTGCTAACAAGGATTCGGTAGAATTCAATTGAGTCATAAACAGGTATGAAGAAGTCCTACTCATGATCTGGAGTGTTGCAGCTCCTCCCAAAGAGTGTGTACAGGATACGGTGTATTGGAAAAAAATTATGATATTTTTAAGCAATTTATTAATCATCAAAAAATGGTAAAAGTACGTGTTTTTGTAGGTGTAAAATTGAGTTAAACACACACCTCTTACACCTCCATACAACATCTCTTTATCAGAGAGCTGGTGTCCTCCCTGCTTTCTAAGTGAGGGAGGCTGCAGATGAATGACTTTGTCTCACTGTTAATTGTCACATTGTGTGTTATTGTGGCAACCCGGTCTGCATGTGAGTAGCAGAGTTTGGCTGTGTCTCATTCTTCTAAATAAGGGAAGAGGCTGTAAAGATTTCGGTGAAGGGTTGCGTCATTTACGTATTTGTTGTGATGCTTTTTGAAATAATTCACCTTCTCTTAGCTGATCCATTACCCAGATGAAATCAGAGTTATTAATGACGTGCTTTGATTTAAGTAAAACCTCAGCAAAAGATTCTGCCGTGATGTTTACTTAAATTGTTTATTGATTATGAGGCTGTTGTGAGCCAATAAGTTGTGTCATTTCCACCAAAAACCTGACAGATTATTTTTCAGATTGCCTTTCAGTAATAAGCTATCTTTAAACTGCACAATTCTGCATCTCCAGGTGAACATACATGCATGCATGCAGTATGTAATCCCATATGTGCCTTGAGCAGAGCTGTTCCCATTAAATAAATCTCCAATTAAAAACAAAAAAAATGGTCTGCATTGCATCCATGTTTGAAGCCAGTTTGACACTTTAAGACTGATTCGTCACACTCCCACAGACAGCGGTGTGATCCGAAACAGGAGTGATTTTAACGCACAGCAACATTTTTAAACACCGCCAGCACTACAGACCACTTTCACCCCATCAGCGTATTTAATTATGGTTGGACTTGATTCAGTGCTCATCCTCTCAGTATTATTTTATCTCATTTAAGGGGGAAAAAAAAAATGAAAGGTGGGGGAGGGGGCGGCAAGTACTTTCGTAATTTAAGAGAGTGTTAATGAGTGGCTGTTCACCTTTCTCAGTTATCCATCATTCAGCTAATGGAGGCAAGGATCCCTTTTCCAATCTGCTTTATTAAAAACTTTTTATTAAATCTAAATATGACGCCACGTACTGCGGAAATTAATCGTTTCTGAATGTCTAATTCATCCTTATGGTGCTAAAATCCTCCTTGAACATTTTATCTGCATTGATTTTATATTATTTAAGAAGACAGAGGTCCTTAAAACCATGTCTGAACAATAAAATGCTCTACCGGAATTACCCAAGACTACAGTTGCATCACCACCACTGAATTTATCATAGCTGCTATATATTACAGTGGATTGTTTGGGACTTAGTCATTTGATAGCCATGGTTTATGGTGGAGAGAAAAATAAACTAAAGTAAATTTTGAACTCCCATTGGAATGGACTTATGGCCTGAGGTCAGAGGGTGACAGTATTGTATAGGCTTTATGGCTCAAATAAGCACTTGGTCATTGCATATTACAGTATTTATGTGCACCGGTTTGATTACAATTACACAAGGCAAACAGTTTTTAATCATTCATTAGAGAAATGTTGTTGCTGCTATTGTTTGTTTTTTTGTAAGCTATTTGTCAGTGGTGAGAGACGTGCAAGTAAAAAATACCAGTAGCGCAATGAAAAGGTGTTATCAGCAAAAGTAAGCACAGTATAGTGAATAGCTCCTCTCAGTGTGTTCTTTTTAAATTAATATGAGGAAAAAATCTTTATGTATTATTTTTGACCTCTTTCTCTTTTTCCTGTTGTTTATTACCATTTGGTGTCGCGATCAGGGTGCATCCAACCCTCTCGAAATAGTTCCCTCCGACAGGCTGTCATCAAATTTCATATTTCAGTACACCCTGCAGAAAACCTGCACTGAGCAGTGTTTCCTTTTCTGAATCGGGATTGCTCTTAATGTCCCCAAGTTAGCAGTCAGTATTGCTCTATGTCAAACAATAAGCTTAAAAATATCTCCTCTCTGTAAGCTATGTATCTGAAGAAAGTCTATAGAAACATTATTCTTACCTGGAGTCATTGAATACTTGACAGTAAACAATGTGGGGCTGTTAATTGTCATGGATACTACTCCCTCTTTTGCCTCTTCATATTTCCATTTTCCCATTCCCACTTATTTCCTTAAAACGGTTGCTGGCATGAAAAAGGGTCTGGCTATATCCCCAAACCAGATGTGTGCAGTTGCTCTGTCAATCCAATACCCCTAAACTCCTGTTGGACAATATGGAAAAGTGCAAGAGGGCAAATGGTGAAGTCAGAGATTCCCCCCTCCCTTTTCTTGTCATAAATCATGCTTGGCAGCACAGAATAAGCTAGTTCTAGAGACATTGCTACTGGCACTATACCCATTGCCATTCATCACCTCCGAGGAACTACAAAAAGCTTAAAAAAAATCACCACAAGCTACCCATGTAACCTCTGGACCAACACCGCCAACATTAGCAAAAGTGCATTCCTCTCCTGGAGACAAGACAATGTTTGCCACCTGTACAATCAGTCCTTTTTATTGCCACTCTGGCCTTTTGGAGGATTTAACGGAGCTAATTGCTCTTCATTTACTCGCAGGGATGGATATAATGTAATGAGGCATCCGAAACAGAGAAAAAATGAATTTCTCTCATGGAACAATTTTTCCAGAGGTAAATCTCCTCGCAAGAGCTGAGTGCTAAGTGGAGGGCACTTTTACTCGGGTAGATTTTTCTCTCTGTTCCATGAACTCATCCTCACACCCTCTTAAGCGTTTTTTGTGTCCTATATAAAATCAAATCCCAAGGCATTTGTTAAAATGTTGACACTAAATAAAGAGACCTTTTATAAGCTTTCAGGTGTACCTTTGCTGTGTTATGCACTGAGTGATACAGAATATACCAGCATGGGAGAGACGCATACAAGGAGTGATGTGCCAGACTCCATCTACATGAACCAACCTTTAACCCGCACCTTAAAATGACTGCTGTTTTTCATTTCCTCGAAGAGATCTGACGGGCATGGCAGTAATGGTACTGATGAATGCCAGAATAAACAGACGGTGGGAGACAAGACAAAGAAGAAGATGAATGTGTCTGAAAGGTAGGATTCTTGGCAGTGCTGAATTTAGAGAAAACCTGGATTTCATTTTTGAATTTTATCTGTTTGCACAAAGACGAGTTTGTCCTGACAAACACGCACTTTTGTGTGCTTTATATATAGAAGTCTTGGCCTTGGATTGCAGCAGTTTAGCAAAACTGGTCTGCTCACTTTTTCAAGGTTTCATAATATTTTATTTTCCTGCCAGCTTAGATATGAGAGTGACACAGCTTAATTAATATGGAAATGGAGGATGGAGGCAGTCATCCAGTTGCCAAAAATGTTAAAGAATAAATGTTTTTTTTAATATACTGTGTGGAAAGTATGAAAGACTTTTTTTCTGATTTAGTGATCATTTCAAATGACCAGTTTAAAAAGTATTTTTTATTCAGACTAGGTTTACATAAGAGGGCTGTCTCTTGGTCTCTGCTTCCTGTCATCAAACTTCGCCTCCGCTCCTCATCCAGATCCACAGCAGACAGTGACTGCAGATGCTTGAAGTCCATTATTTATTTGAGTGTTTTGCTGGAGCTCAATACCATAAATTACCATTGCGATCAATCCAGTGTTGGGCTTAGCCAGCTGGATTGGACCACTGATTTATTTATTACCCACAGTATCTATTTAAAACATTTACATCTGTGTACATTAGCAAAATGTATGATCAGTGAGCCATTTATTGATGCCTGCTCAACTTCAGGCGAAGGAAGCCCATTTCTAAAAGAGGGACAGCTTCTCTTCATCTTAACACACCTCAGATGTTTTTTTCTGTATAATACTTAGGAGCAAATCTAATAAATGATAAGCCCCGTTGCATTTGATTGCATCACATTATTATTTATTTTTATTTTATTTTTTTGCAAATCTAAATACAATTTGGCTGCAGTTACCACAGTGGTGGTGGGGTGGGGGTATTTTACACAATTCACGCAAGAGGTGCCAGTATGCAAAACCTGAGCTCATCTAATATATTTCTAATTTTTTCAGGAACATGCATATGGTGTAGCCAATAAACTATTGTATGAGCAGATGGTCAGACTTAGCCTTTATCAGAGGCTAGATAATGTTGCTGAGCTGCTAGTGTCCATTGCTGCCTGCACACTCTGATCTTAATGCTAACTTGAGTTAGCAGTCCAACCATAAATGCAGAACATTAGAATAATCACTTTTTTTTTGTTGGAAAATCAAAGTAATCAGAATGAATACTTTATTGTTAATGAATATGTATTTTATTGTGTAATGTACATATTAAATTACCACAATATTAGCACCAACATTGTTTTTTGGGGGGGGGGGCTTGTTTGTCACAAAAAAAATCACTGCTGATGTTACTGTAATCAGAGCTCCTCAGTTCATCTATTCTAACCCCTGAGGGGCCACTTGAATTGGTTTCCATAATGCCACACTTCCTAACATTCCTATATGTCCTCCAGTGCCCCAGAAATGGTAACTCACTGTTAGGAGGTGGAATATAGCAGAGTTATTAAATGCAGGGATAGTTTTGGTGCATATTTCATTGAACTATTTATAGAGCATGTCTGCATTGTTTCCTAAAACGACCGTTATAGATCTTTTAAGAAGTTCCGGGGAAACTTTGCACTCTATATTTGGAGCCGCTGTAAATGTTTTTGATGCATTATTATTTACCATTTTACTGAGGTTTGTTGTTCTTTTAAGGAAGAGGGAGAGAATTTGCAAAATATGCTTATTATTTTCTTCTCTTGCATTTTTTATGCACCAAACAGATATCATATTAAGAGCTATTTCCTTAAAATTGCTTTTCACATGTCTTCCCAAGATAACTCACCTGTGGCTTGTAGAGCAAAAAAAAAAAAAGTGCATTCATCTCAGATACTTGACCTTACTGAGGACTTCCACTTTAATTTGCATTAAAAATGTGAAATATAGATACAATGAAAAATGTTCCCGGGTTGGTTTCTGCAGCACAAAATGAAAATTTACAGTGCATTAATATTAATGCATCATTATTGGCTGTCTGATTTCATAAATAACTACAGCAGTGTCAGGTCTAGTATAGATCACTTGGATAGGGCAGACTTTGCAAAACCACACCTAAAAGAGCTTTGTGAATTTAATTGGGAAAATTGCAAATCAGGTAGTCAGCCGTATAACTCATTGTCACATTTAATCAATAAACTTTGTAAATCAACTCATTTCATTTATAAATGATCTTATATAGATCAGGCAACCAATTAAACAATTAGCATATATTTAGCAATTAATTAATTTATCCATTAATCACACCATTACCGTTCAAATTTTAAGCCAACAAATTTGGGAGCAGACGTGCAGGCTGGCGTCGGAGCCGTACATCATGCCTGGGGAGTGCAGATTGTGACACAGCTAGATTTACTGTGCTAAAAATCAATGCAATTAGGAGAGAGGCTGGAGGCTGGCCTGGGGTCCAGCGTGGCCTTTAGGAAATTTTTGACACATGCACATTATCACAGACACACACGTACTGCTAAATGCTTTTCCTTTCTTTTTTTTTAAATTGTAGACATACTAAGGTGAAGATAACTTTACCTTTGTGTATGCATTGCATTTTTGGAACATCAATATATCATTGTCAAATTAATTGTGACATCTTGGTATAATTACCTCAAACAAATGAGACAATGGCTCAGATGATTGGTTGCCCCTGTCTCACACCACCTTTATTAATGTTTGTGTTTATCCAAATTAGAACCACATTCTCCATAAACCATTATGCTTACTTCTATGCTAGTCTAATGCTTACATGTTGCCATCAGCATTTTACTCTGTGCATTTTTTTAACCCTTTCGTGCATAGTGCATAGCTGAAGCTTCACCTTGATCTGTGATGGAAGGCGACTGCATAGTGTTTAGTGCCACAAAGCGAGCCAGACAGTACTTTCTACTGAAGGCATATCATGCAGCAGAAACCAACAGATTAGCTTTTAGTTTACAAAGATATAAAAAGCTAAAATTGTGAATGAGGTTAAAAATGTGAGCAGGGTGAAAATATATCTTTAATTGTTGATGCAAGCTACAATAAAGCTGCATTATCAGGTTTTTTAGGCTACAGACTACAGGTTATAACACATTATTGACATATGATCACCTAATTTAGTTGTTGTTGTTATTAATGTGCTAGCCAACTGTTGCCTTTTTTTTTTTACACATCCAGGAGACACAGATCAGCATTAGTCTTTATGTAGAGCTGTCGGAAAAAATTAACATATTTAATTTTTGTAATTTTAGTCTCCATTAACTACTGAGACATTTATATGGCCACTAAATTCTGCACTATGTGGTGACCAAACACTTCCTGAGGGTAACAACACACAGGGGAGATCCCCTCAGTTTACCCTTGAGCATTTTTTTCTGTTTTAAACCGCTAATAGAAACCTGGATGTGACGTAGTAGCCAATTGGTGCTCGAGTCAATATCGCAATGTATTTGCATTCAAGCTAATTAATGTCACAAATTCACAGTAAGTGTTTTGTTCAGTTTCTTATAAATATTTTACCAGTGTCTGCATTTTTTGTGAATATCAGTCCTGTATTTATGTGTTTGGTCCAGTGATATTTGCATACTGGGTGGTGAAGCACTGGGATACACCATCAGTCGTATGAATAGGTGGGCGTGTCCAAACTTTTGGCTTGTACTGTACTTCCTCCAACATTTCTGAGACATATACAAAACATTTCCATCTGCATTTTATTGCAGGACAATTAGCATGCAGTGGGAATATGACTACAAACAGCTGCGAGCTGGAGCTGGAAAAAAAAGGTTTGTCAGAGATAAAAACCAAAACAGTCATTTTGAGGGCCTGAACACTAAATCATTGAGCTAAATATGTTTATATACTTCATACAGCCAATGGGAATGCATGTGCTTGTCACTATTAAGTGATTGTTTTCAAATCATTCATAGATTCACTGTTAATAAGAAAAAAAAGGAGAGTACGTCACACGTCTTTAAACTTTTTAAATATCCAAGAACAGTCACGACCTCAACTCCTCACTTCAGTAAAGAGAAAGGTGAGATCGGGTTTGAGATGTTGTGGACAAGCTGCCCTCAAACACAGGATGCAGGCAGGGTTGAAGTGCTGTCCAGGCCTTGGGTTGCTGATTGTCTCATCTGTCTTGGCTAAGTCAGCAGGATGTGACAGCCGCCCTCTCTCTGTTACCCGCTGACCACTGGGCTTGGCATGCTCTCCACTCACCTGCCCTATCACCGCCTCCGCCATATCTCTATCCTCGCCTCACTCTCACCTCAAAGTCTTCGTAGCAAGAATGAGGATCAACGCCTTAGTGTCAAAGAAGAGGAATGTAGGCTAACAATTTTTGACTGCGGGCTTACAAGTATCGGTTCCGGGTGCTGACTTTGGTTTGTTGATTTTTGATAGAGGCTAACTCCCGGGCTGACAAAGTGACAAACCTTTACTTCAATGTGTAAGTGACTAATCAGATATTACTTGCTTTATTTCAGAGCTCTCACTTAAGGAGAAGGTAAGATTTTGGTTTTGGTATTTTTAAAATGCTTTCTGAGATTATCTGCATTGCATAGTCACACAGTGACTCGCACACAGACTCGGCAGCTCTTTTTGGTTTAACAAGCAAATCACAGAGTTGTTCTGAACATGTGTGCAGGAGGTGGGGCATGCGTATCCTGACTGCGCTGCAAATCGACATTGTCACAGTCATTGTGTTTCAAGTTGCTGACTGCGTCATCTTGTCTCTACGACCAGCACTCCTAAAGAAACTGTATGTCAGATATCCGCTTTCCTGATTCACTATTGTCTTTTTTTTTCAGAGCAGGATGTCAAAATATTATTATGGTATGTCAAGAATGATTACAGAACAACAGAAAGCATTTTTTTTGGGAGAGGTTACTTCGTCAGACAGCCGGATGTGTCACCTAAGTTTGCAGTCTGTTTGATTTTATCTGCATGTGGTCTATCAAATTTGACAAAAACATACAGCAGCTGGTCCCTGCTGTGTATTCTCGGTTTGGCTTTGCCACCAGGATTATGTTTATGAACTGAATTGTATCACAGCTCTGAAAAGCACAAGAGTTAAATATCCTACTTAGAGAAACAAAGAAAAACACAAATTCAAAGAAGGAGCTGCGTTGTAGGGGAGGGGGGTTGGTAGTTTACACCTTAAGAGCTGAAGTTGTGATTTTTTTTTTTTATGTTTTATTTTCGTATGTTTCATTACAGCTCCTTTTTTTACTCACCGCTCACTACAGTCCTGATCCCAGACTTGAAGCAGCGACAAAAGCCGGCTCGTCAGGGATAACAGATGAGCGTAGATGAACAGTGTCAGGTAAAGTGCTGTGAAAGACATTTAATGTGTTTTATATCAGTGTGTCTGAATTGTCCAGGAACACTTGAATCACTCAGTGTCAGCCAAATACGGCATAATGAGACTCGCCTTCTCTCATCTGAAGACACATGTCTCACTGCTGTCACTCAGGCTAACGGGGGGGAAAGGGCTTTTCAAGCCTTTTCGAGCACACAGTACTGTATGATAGTACTCCACTTTGCATCAGGAATTGCTCATGCAGGATTATTTCATTACAAGGCTCCCAGAGAGAAGACAGAGGTCACAGTCTGGAGCTCATTCAAACATCTGGAGTTCGGGAACATAAATTATTAAATGAGGCGGCAGTTCGGATTGAGACACCTAAAGGTTTTTCACGATGAACTTAAAGGTATTCAATTTCCAAAGGCTTAAAAAAACATTTCATTTTCTTTGTCTGCCGAGTTTGAGTTGTTTGGAGTGGGATGTTAGTGTTGGCTTTTAAACATTCCTTGAGTGCTTCTGTCTATGGTTTCGGTGTGCTTCTTCTACTGCTGTGTGACAAAAGATGGTTTGTTTTGGAGCTTTTTTTCCCCCCAGTTTTTCTTGGTGTCCTTTTGGAAATCTCAGAGTTTCCTCCACTGATGCCAACACAAACTACTGGTAGGTAGGGTGCAGTGGTGTGACGAGCTGTTGTGGAGAAGTGGCACGTATGATCCTGCAGTGGGGGTTAGGAGGTTGATGATGGGAGTGGCTCTGCCTCCTTTTAGCTGTCACAGTCAGCAAGAAAGCAACTTTGAAGGGAAGGCAGAAATCTCTAATTATCCCCACCTGTGTCCAGCTACAGTGGGACGGTCAAGATGAAGCCATTAGCTGTCTCTCCACTGGCACCACCAAGAGTTTGTATACATCTGTGTCTTATTTTCTTTTCTGGCACAATCAGTCCAGCAAGCTAAGCAGGCATGACCAGATTTGGCAAGTTCCAGTGACTTTGGCAAAGTTAGACAAGGAGGAAGCGGTGAGATGTAGAGAGGGGGATGAGCTGGCATGGACTCCGTGTTTGCCTTCTCCCCTGCCTGTTACTTGAGCTGGGTGTGTTGCTTGGAGAGAGGTGCCGTGTTGGTCAAAACAATCCACCGAACGCTGAAGGAGACAGCTACAGCAGGGAAAGCTGCAGGAAAAAGGCTGTGGGAGGAAAATGTGATTCAGTTGGTTTTGAAATATATATATATGGGTTTTAGTTGTATAGTTGTGTAGATTACTGTCAGCAGAATCCTCCCAGTTTGTTTGTTTTTTCTGTTTTAAACTCATGTCTGTTATACGCGTGCTGTTCAGCATTATTGGGAGACTTACGCTCATCTCCCATTTGACTCATAGCACTTGATAGAAAAAGGCTCAATGTGGTTTCAATATTGTCAGTTTTGATTAGCTGAATCAAGCCTTTGTCTGGCCCAGCAAGTGTGCATGTTGTCAGAGCTATTTACGAGCAATGGCCAGATATGAAGCCCAGACTATTGCGGTCATGTAAACAGCCACATCTGTTTGAACCCACCTGCTCCCCTGTGTTTACTGGGCTTTGTAAATAATGAAATAAGTCCTTCTGCATAAAAATATTACAGCGGCATGGACTTTTGCATTAAAATGACACAATAATTAATCAACACTATAAACAAAATGCTGCCAGGATCTGCAAATTTCTAAATAAAAGTAATCTAAAAAATGCCCCTGCATCCATGATATGTTTTCTTTTCTTTTATTTTTTTTGGTGCGCCTAGATGCGTTCATTCATTCAGACCCTCATTCATTCATTTCTGGCCTAATTTATTTATATATGACTGTTTGTTTTCACTTTAGTCCCTTGAACCTTGCCACCCTGTGTGTGACACCCAGGCTGTGAGTGAAGACGGAGAGGCAGGCTGGTTCAGAATGATCACTATCATTAACATTCATGGGGGGTTCACTTATCATCCCTGACTGGAGGGACATGGCAGCCATTATGAGACGTCCGCAGGTGGAGTGCCATGATACATATTGCATCTTGCCACAATGGATTTATGTATTCAGTAGCAAAAGAAAAGTCTAATGAAAAAATACAGAAGGCAATCCTTTATTCCTCGCTCGACTTCAAGTGAGGCCACCATGTCCTGCGATGAGGAGCGCAGGGGAATTCCAGGGCTGTACGCTGACCTGTCACTCATCCTGTGTGCATGCCACCCCACTATACTTCACATTATGGACAACTTTTACTGGCAATACATTTGTGCGCCCAAACCTAAACATAACTCTTTAGGACAAGGTCTTATGTGTTAAGTATAAAGATGAATCATAACATTTTCATATACATTGATGCTTTTTTAAAACACTGGACAAACACAATAGAGATTTACTATGTTTCCAGTTCATGAAGGTTGCTGTTCTGTATAAAGTAGTTAAGTTGTTAAAGGACCTCAAATGGAATGCTTTTGCTCTTGGTGTGATAGAAACTGCTTTTGAATTAGCATCACAGCATTTTGTTTGCTTTCATAGTTAGCGATAGCTGTCTTAAATAAGAGCAACATGATGGCAGGTGATGACACACTTCTATACTGGCCAAATAAGCTTGAGAAAGATCATAATTTGGGTAAAAAA
>JAVDPK010001284.1:394128-407403 GCA_034780415.1 Cichlasoma orientale | reverse complement strand
GTTATGCTAAAAACATGCCGAAATGTTAATGCTATGAAGAGGCATATTTTAGCCTACAATCTTTCCTGAGCATAATCAAGTATTTATTTATTTATTTGAAAACAAATCAAACTGGACACAAATCACAGTCTACTCAGTGATGAGCATGTGACTTATTTAACCCTTCCGGCATCCTACTGCAGACTCTGCTGTTTAAAAGAGAACTGTCAGCTCGTACAGTATTGCCTCGGACAGTACATCAGGGCCCGGCCATGCATGCCAAAGGACAACTTGTGAGTAATTTAGAGATGCCAGCGGTATCTGACAGAATGGCAGCATTTGATGAGAACTTATTGGAAGAGTCCCGCTGGGTGATGATACCAGCAGAGTCCGTTTGGCGATACGCTCATGTTTTGCTACACAGTGAGCAAAACATGAGCCAAATTTTGAAACCGGACATTAAATGTGATTTAATTGTCCAACATCGAATATAAATCTTAGGGATACACACTTAAATAAAATGTGTTGCTCTGGAAGCACTGTTTGGCTAAAATATATAGTACAAACACACCTCAGCAAATAATCCAGCCTAGTAAAACAGTCTCTTTTTATTTTTATTATTTCCAGTTTCCCCCAACATTCACCCAACAGTGACATTTTAGCATTAGTAGAACATTAGTTGTACTTCTGATATTTGCCCTGAATAAAATAGGTATTTTCACTTAAATCACAAGGGACATCAAATTTTGACTCCAAACGAAATAAAAGAGGAGGGAAAGAGAACTCCTCCATGAGAGATTTATTTATGCTTGATTAAAGACACACATCCTATCCTGATATTTCCTTGAGTAAAAAAGGCTCCCAGACCAGTAATAACCTAATTGGAGAGAAACCTCTAACTAGTGTTGCTCCTCTGTGTCCCTGTGTATAAATAGAGTCCATAATGGACCAAGGTGCGATGCCATCATTCATCTCTGCTCAGAAACACTTCAGGTTCGGGTCTTAGCTCATTTTCCTAATGATGCTCTTGTTTTAGGTATGTTTTCACTTTAAGGTTTGCAAGATTCCAGCTTAATGGACACTATTCATCATGGACTTATGGACCCCAGACCAGTTCACCCAGCAAACTTATTTGACATAACAAATTGCCAAAATGAAAGAATGTTCAAGCAGGGAGCAGGTGGATATTTCAACCAATAGGTTAATTTGTTTTTTTTTAAAAGCCCATTTCCTGCAAGTATTTTTCTGCTGTTGTTGTGTGACAATTGTAGCATCGCTGTCAAACAAATCTGCTGTTTCCTCATGTGCTTAACACAGCTATGTAAAGTGCTTTTTAATTTTAAATGTTAATTGACTAAAAGAGGTCTTCAAATTCCACTGGCACCATGTAATAGGAGTTTCCCCTCCCCAAAACATGGAGTCTTTTGGGAAGCATATCCCATATGATAGCCTCCGGTTATGCCATGCTTTTATGTGGTAGATTACTCCCTGGCTCAGTCCCAAAAAAAGGCTGCTTTTTAACCACTGCTTCTCCCATTTGCCTCAGGATACTCATGGGCTGGCAGGTTGCACAAAACATTACCATCCTGCAGCAGCTCTTAAAACACATTTTAGCCCTGAAACACAGCTGGCATCTTGGCCAGCTCTGCTGTGCTGGGCATGGAAGGGCCGAACATCAGGATGTTAGAGAGAAATTAAAGTGGAACCTAGTCGCAATAATGCGAGTGGATCTACAGTATGCTGTGATGTCAGCGCACTTCTCATTCCCAACACATCCTTTGTCAGAACTCAAGAGCAGGAGCAGGCTTTGGTTATTGTAAGCTAATTTGGAAGATATTATACATTTGTGAATGAGGGGGCTCTCAGTGTGTGAGAGAGTCTTCACATGCATGGCTGACCCTGTGAGGATGAGTGTGTACTACCCCATGCCAAATTCAGGGTCTGTGTGTAGAGTTATGTGTTGCTAAACATCACTAAGATCCAACAGCCCAGTGTGATGCCTTTGGTTTCCAATCTCATGCTTCACGCCTGCTGCCCCTCTATCATGGATTCTTATTTACAGGCAGGACCCTCACTGAATCCCCTGAGGAGCAGATGATGTGCAGGTCTAGGTAGGGACCATATCCCATGAATACTGTCCGTATCACTATGAATACAATTCAAGAATTCCAGTAGGTGATCCAACTAGTTTCTTTACGTCCAGAGCTGTCAACCGTGAAATATTTTACAGGGAATTAGGTTATCTTAGATGCGGGTAGATGTGTATTGTCTGTTGCAGTCACAATTTAACTAATGGCATTCTCTAGCTCTATTTCAATTTCCGATCTGCTGTGTTTTTACTTAACTCCAAAGCCCGTTCCCTCTCTTTTAAAAGCATTATAAATTATGTGCTATCGTTAAACATGCCCAAAATAAAATGTGCAGGACAATGAGGCAGGAAATATGAGCTGTCCAGCTCATATCCATGTCATCAAGATGACTAAATTCAAAAGCCCCAGGGAAAGCTAATTGTGCATTGCTGATCCAGAAACACAATCTTCTTTCATTTTTCTTATTTATTTATTTATTTATTCCAAATGACTATATAGCCCATACTCTTCAGAAAAAAAAAAAGCTAGTTTAATCCTTCGAAGTTAATGCACAGGCTCTCAAGCATTTGTCTTCCTGCACCATAACAAGACTGCAGTGAGCTGGCAATGCACAAATGTGGTGTAGATGCATATTGAAGTTCTACACATTTACAATGGCACACAGAGTATTCAGCATTGAGATGGATGCAGGAAGTTTGTGGAAGTAACCTGATGTGGTGGGCTAAAGGTGGATATCCTACTATGCTGCAGCCCGCCACCTCCCATTGTCTTGATAGGGGAGCAAGAGATGTACAGCGGCCTCAAATGGAGGTGGCATCTGGTGCCCAATTTGTCATGCCTGAATTACCTAGGAGCTGATAAAGGCTGAAGTTTTAATAAAAGTTGGGAGCAGCAGATAGCAAGGTGAAGGACACTGATGAAGTGTCTTGGGGCCTATTTCCAGCTAGAGATAAGAACCTACAGAGAGAGGTGGGTCGAGGGTCTAGCACGGTGTGATAATACGCTGATGCTGTGGAAAAAAATAAAAAGTGCTGTTGAAATGCAACACAGCACACATAATGGAAAAAATAATAAATAAGCAAATAAATAATGATGATGATCTAAACGAGGAGAAGCCAGGGTGGAGGCTGTGGAGTCCTGAAGCGTCTCTGCCTGTAATTTGGCCACCCGCCAGCAGCCATTGCTCACCCTCAGCTGCGACGGCAAGCTCCAGATGTGCCAACGGCACGTTTTGGATTTTGCCAGCTGACTGCACCGTTTGATAGCCCGCTCTCTGGATGCCCATCACCGGCCGCAGAGATAGAATTAAATGATGATGATCTTCCCACAAGTTGGGTGAGGAAACAACGCATATAAATCTTGATTTCATCTCAGCGTGAGAAGTCTTTATCCATCATCACTCTTAATGAACAAGTCATTAGCTGCGATGAATGGCGCTCTGGGCTCCTGCTCGCCACTGCTGCTTTTGTTTGCGGCTTTCAGGGGCAACTTCCTGTGCCCTTTGAGAGGGTCAAACTCATTTCTCCAGATGTGGGGTAACCTCTCTGCTCCTGGGGTGGCTGCACATCCATGTACTAAACAGGGCTGGGAAAAATGAGGATATACGGAGAGTTTTTCTGATTTTTTTTTTTTTTTTTTTTTTGCCACATTGTCAGTTCCTCAGCAAGTCTCTGCATGCCCTCTCATCCAGAGAAGCACATTAGCAAACTCGGTGGCCGCCTATTATGGTAATTTTATGTGCACAATCCTCCACTTGATGCAAGCTTGCTATGTAAACAGAAAAAAAAAAAGGATTTTTGTTGTACAGTAATGGAAAACTACCGAGGAGATGTAAAAACATGCTGGGCTCTGCTGCTGCACTGTAACACAAATACATACCAGCAACAGCGTGACTCCACCGAATTCTTTTTTTTTTTTTTCTGTATCTGCAAACTCGACCAGTCTTTTATCTGAACTAATAATTCCTGTGTTTGAAATGAATGAGCTCTTTGGTGAACAAGAGTTATTCGAGACAAACATTTCCCGGGAGCCTTCGTTTTTATTTACAATCACTGTGCTGCTTAAAGCATTGTTAAAGAATTTAACAGTGTGAACCATAGACCCTCAGGCTACCGGAATCTAAAACACTTCCATAAAAAGTTGGATGGAAATTGTTGTGATCTTCTCCTCCTTCTCTTCTGAAGTACAACAGCGCTTGAAATATGAAAAAAGGAAGGCATCAATCAGGCTGTGCGGCAGTAAATGTGAAGAGATAAAGGTTGACATGGGATAATTGAAAATATCTGGCGCTAATACACCAGAGTATGTGTTTGTATTTGAACATAAAGGAGAAGAGTGGCATGTGACTTTCCTTGTTAGTGACAGCTGCCATGTTCCCCAGTCTGTAGGGACGTAGCATACTGGAAGATTCATCTGACTTCTACAGTATGTCTGAAGTTCTTCAAATCCCCTGAGACACCTCTTTACATGTTTGATGATTTTCCTGAAGAGGTTCCAGTTGGATCTTTTTAGAAGTTTTGCGCCTTGAATTCCCTGAACGTCCCAGAAACAACAGAGTGCAAACACGGAGCGATCGTGAATTTGTGATACGGTTTTACTCATGGGATTATTTCTGCTCTTTTAAGGCTCTTTTAAGACAACATTATAATTTCTGTTTCTAGCGCGCACACTGAGCAATGTGGTTTTCTAGGGATGATTCTAATGTTTCGGTTGATGAAATATAAATTTACTGATGTTGTGGATACGCGCCATATTTATCTATGTTTCCAGTTTCAACGCACGCTCTCTGTATAGGTGCAGAAGTGAAATACCCATTACTGCATGTGTCAGTGTCATAAACAATAGCGTCGACTCCTCGGAAGGAGGCAGCGCGATAATGGAGGCAGTGCATCAATGTTCAGCACAAGGTCTGCAATTCACACCAGAAGAACACTTACCTGAGCGTCAGGAATGCTGGTTGAAGATGGAATTAGCAGCAGCAGATGTGTAGTGGAGGACCAGTTTGTAAAATGAGCTCTGTGAGCGCCCTGCTTAAAGGGTCAGTTCACCCAAAGTATAAAAAAAAAGTGCCTAATGGTATCAGAGCAAGTAGATTCACATTTGCTGAGGTTTTCATTTTCACTGGCTTCTGAAAATTTGCCCATCGTTTCACATAGTTACAGTGGAAGCCAATATAATATTAGCTGCAGGGCTCAAATATAAATGGACAATTGACTGGAAAGCAGTTTCATGGCCAGGTGAGACCTGTTCCCCTCATTATTCCATGAAAAATTAAGCAGATTAAAAAAATGGAGTTGATCCAAAGTGTTGAACTTGCGTTTGGTAGCTGTTCACTGGATAAACCTTTCAGAGAGACGGCAATAACCTTAGGAGTGGCCAAATCAACAATCTTGTACAGTCTTAAAAAGGATGAATTTGCCAGGATTCATTGTACTGACAATCTACAAAACATGCTGGCACAGCAGGGACCCTCACCAATGGTGCTGAGCCCCCATGAGATGAGTCACCATGTGCCTCAAGTCAGTAACAATCATCCCTGTGCCAAAACAATCAGCCATCAGGTCCCTCGATGACTTTCAGCCAGTGGCCCTGACATCGGTGGTGATGAAGTTCTTTGAGCGACTCATCCTGGGACAATTGAAGAACAGCACCCCCCCCCCCCCCCTCCTTGGACTAGCACCAGTTTGCCTACAGGGCAAACAGGTCAACTGAGGATGCTGTGTCGCTGGCCCGCCACTCTGCCCTGGCCCACTTAGACCAGCAAGATAGCTATGTGCAAATGCTATTCAATGATTATAGCTCTGCCTTCAACACTATCTCCCCCACAAACTCACCACCAAGTTGGTTTTTCTGGGCCTCAACACATACCTGAGCAGCTGGGTCCTGGACTTGCTCACCAGCAGACCACAGACTGTGGATGGGGGAGCGGGTCTCCTCCAGCATCACCCTGGACACCGGCACACCACAGGGCTGTGTGTTGACCCCTTCCCCTTCTCCCTCTACACACAAGACTGCAAACCCGCCCATAAGATCAACACCATCATGAAGTTTGCAGACAAAACCATCGTGGTAGGTAGGATTACATCCAGCAATGAAGCTGCCTACAGAACAGAGGTTGAGAACCTGTAGAACTGGAGCCAAGAGAACAACCTGATCTTCAATGCAGCAAAGACAAAGGAACTGCTCCTGGACTTCAGGAGACTGAGGCCCCATCACCATCATCGGTGAGAGAGTGGAGGTCGTGCAGAGCATCATGTAACTCGGGGTCAACATTAGCCACAACATGACCTGGACTGTCAACACCACAGCAACGGTCAAGAAAGGTCTCCAGAGGCTTCACTTCCTGAGGTTTCCTAAAGAGAGTGCAACTCCTACAACAGCTGCTGGTGAGCTTCTACAGGTTCATCCTCACGTACTGTATCTCAGTATGGTACTCTGACTGCACTGCACACAATTCAGTTAAATTCTATTCAATTTTATTTATATAGCACCAAATAACAACAAACAGTCACCTCAAGGCAACAACAGGAAAGCTCTCCAGCACATCATCAAGACTGCTGAGAGGATCGCAGGCACCCAGCTTCCTAGACTAGAGGACATATGCCGCGTTTCCATTAGTACCTACTCAGCGTGGGTCGACTCGACTCAGCACGACTCGCCACGGTTTTGTTTTGTTTCCATTACAATTGAGGACCACCTCAGTGTGGGTGGAGTCGATATAGCAACGTGGACAGGAGTCTCGGGACGTAATTTGTATGCGACTCAAAGTGTGTTAACTTTTGTCTACACTGCTGTTAGCAATTAGCTCGGAGACCTCATGATAAACTTTCTCATTTGTCGTCTCATCTCCCACCAAGCACAGAAATGTCTGCGCCTCCTCATTCAACCACAGTGTTGGTTTGCGTGCCTCAGTTTCTCACTGTCAGGCTTTAAAAATGGCGCGGTTGATTCTGGTGAAGGAGTGGCGCTCATGACTCCACTAGTGACAACACTCCCTGGTCAATCAGTGGCATGTTGTTCTTCAACGTCACATTTTCGGATCGCCTCAGACTGGTGAGACCCCGGCTGAGTGGGTACTAAAAAAGTACCTGGTACCAGGTACTAATGGAAATGCCTACAAACTGTGCCGAGTCGAGTCGAGCCGCGCTGAGTAGGTACTAATAGAAAAGCGGCCTAAGTCTGAGGCCATGGGTGAGTTCATCCAAACTTTTGACTGGTACTGTATACATATGTTTTTATCATTTTGGGACACCTGAGTTTTATAGAATAGACCTCCATTGTTCTATGATACATGGTATCATTGTCACATGATATAAATGATACATGTTGCTTGTGGTCCTTAAATATTTCACCAAGAAAATTTTAAAATTTCTTCTTTATTAAAGTGATTAGAGTTTATTCTAATCCAAAATTGGAATCCCATTTTGTGTATTGAGGCAAGACCTATGTGAAGTTCCAGTTAAATTTTACTCACAGTTCTCAAAAAATAGTCATCTCAATGCACTTTATATTCCGAGGCATAAACCCTGTAATATTACAGAGAGAAACCCAATAATCCAACAATTCCCTATTAGCAAGCATTTGGCAATCTCCCTTTTAAAGGAGGAAACCTCCGGCAGAACGAGGCACAGGAAGGGGCAACCATCTGCTGTGAGTGATTGGGAGATGATCAGAAAGAGAAGAGAGAAAAGAGAAGCACAGACAGACCACAAACAACAGACACAAGAAAACACAAAGAATAGAAGACAAAAGTTAATGACATGCAGTAGTGTCATATAAATGTATGTGGACTGGAAAAGAGGGGAGTGGTGGAGAAGTCCTGAGTGCATCATGGGAGGTCCCCCAGCAGCCTGAGCCTAAAGCAGCATAGCTAAATAATGATTCCAAGTCATGCCAACTATAAGCGTTACCAAAAAGAAAAGTTTGAAGCCTAATCTATAGAGAGAGTATCTGCCTCCTGAACCCTCCTAGTTCCACACTAGAGGAGCCTGATAGCTGAAGGCTCTAAATCCCATTGGACTTGTCTGTAGGAACCACAAGCACGCCTGTACTCTAAGAAGTGAAATGTTCTGTTGAGATAATGTTATACTACAAGGTCTTTAGGATATGATGTGTTATAATCATTTGTGACTTTTATGTGAGGAGAGAGAATGAGAAATCATAAGTTTATGCTTGTAATGTCGCCACCTTTACTCTGTTACTATATGCTGTCTTCATTTGCTACAGCTTTTCTGCAACACTTGTAAAAACAGTGACTGCAGGGCAACAGTGTCACCATTACAGGGGAAGCTGAAGAAAGACTGCTGGACTACGCAATTATTTTACTGGTATGAAA
This sequence comes from Cichlasoma orientale, assembly GCA_034780415.1. Taxonomy (NCBI): domain Eukaryota; kingdom Metazoa; phylum Chordata; class Actinopteri; order Cichliformes; family Cichlidae; genus Cichlasoma; species Cichlasoma orientale. The sequence continues at coordinate 399,000 of JAVDPK010001284.1, read as the reverse complement.
ACTGCAAGAAAACATTTGCAAGCCGAGTACATCACCCACCACTGAGCGCAGTGCTCTCTTTGCCAGGAGACCATTTGGCCCCTTACAGCTCCACACATTTATTCTACTCACAAACAGCTAAATATCACAGACCAAAGCAAACAACAATAATTCACATAACTCCCATCTCCCTCCAGTAATTAGCCTCCCCCACCATTTCCTCCTCTGCAAGTACTTAATATTTCCAGAATGCAGCGCTGTCTCACTAATTGTTTTAAACAGCGCATCTCTTAACATCTTAATGTCTGGCATTTTTTTTAATGTAAAAACTTCCTACATAACAAGATAATAGTCTCGACTCAAACATTTTAGCAATAATAGGCTTCATGAATAATTCAAAAGCACAGAAATATATAAATAATGTTTAATTGAATACCACAGGGAAATTAGAAGCCAGCAGTACCAAACAAAACACATAACATCCCTGATAACATTTCTGTTTTTATGGCCTATTGTTATATTATCTTTGAGCTAGATTTTTATTAAGTATAAGTTTTAGCAGGAAAACTTGATGAACCTTTGAACTAATTTACAGTAATCGCTTTGTTTAAAGCAAGTACACATTTTAAAAGAATAGTAATAAGAAGAAAACCTTTAAAAGAAATTGCAATTTGCACATTACTGTGTGAATGTTAGCTTTTGATAATCTGCTCTTAACCTGTTCTTTTTGATGTGTGCTTTCTGTCAGCTTTTATTCGTTCTTTCTCTTCAGTAGTAGATTGTTGGCGAGGCTTCCTCAAACCTCTTCTTTATGCAGGAAGAAATCTGCCATTTTAAATCTTTGCTTTACTGCCCGTTGATCCTCTTTCTATAGCGAGACACTTTTAAGGTAATTTGCACCTCATGTCAATACATTTTAAGCATTTTACTTTTCATCTCACATTGCTTTGTCTCTGCTGTGTGTTTGCATTGCAAACACTGAAACAGATCGCAGTGCTGGTGACCGTCACATTGTTCCTGACCTACTGAATTCAGGCATCGACAGTCAACTACTCCACCCTTTTTCTAAAATGAATCCAGGGCCCTTGAACCAAATAAAGTGTACCCATATTTACCCATATTTAAACTTAACACATGCTTACCAGCTATTATGATTTTTGCACCTGCTGCTGATGGGTGCTCTGAAGGGTAGCCAGGATTGACTTAGAGCTTGATAGAGCAGGCTTCATCATCACCCCCTCCAAGTCATGGAATTGCCTTCAAAAGAAAGCCAAGTTTAATTATTTTTTGTGACCCTGTAAGAATTCAAAGCTCTGATAAAGATCTATTATCTATTATTATGTTGCATGTCTGTTGTATAATTTGTGTAGCCTTGTGATCCTGTGCTTTCTCAGTCAGGTCTTCCTTGAAAAAAAGATTTAAATCTCAAGGGACATCCTGGTTTAATAAAGGTTTAATGGAGGAAGGTTTCATGGAAGAGGGGACGAGGGGGCACAGAAAGCTCGGTGAGGGTGGACTGTGAGGAAAGAGAGGTGAGAGAGGAAGAGGAAAGCAGAGGCTTATTAGAGGGTGGGTGAAGCGTCAAGGAGATGGAGAAGGCTGTGGGAGTGACTGATATCTTTTACATTTTTTCCTGTTTTTCTTTCTTGTCTTCTTCCAGTCCTTTATACTTTACCTACAGTTCTTTACACATTTCCTTCCTTTAGTTCTTCACTTCCATTTATTTATGCTTCTGTTCTTTGTTCTTCTTCTCATGCAGTTTTTGTAAATTTTTTCCTTGACTTCTACCAGTTGCATTTCATCTTCTCCTTCAGTTCTCCTTTTCTGTTCTTACAGTTTCTTATACCTTTTTATACCTTTTTTCATACCTATACATTTTTCTTTCTTCAGTTCTGCCAGTTCTTCTTTGTGACGAAGTTTAGCTTTTTACCCAGCTGTCCTTTGACCTGCTGGTTCATTTGGTATCCACTTTCTCAGAAGATGAATTTGTCTTCAGATGCCCTTCAAAATCCAATCGGTTTGTCTGGAACATGTTGCTGAGGGCCCCAGTGAGGAGTCCGATGAAGTCCTCCTCCATGTCTTGAGTAGGTTCTTTTGGACACAGAACTGAGAAACAAAGACACTGTACAGAAATGGAACAGTGTTTGTTGTTACTGCAGAAGTTGTTTTGTTTGTTTTTTGTTTGTTTTTTGCCGTTTTTGGATTGCAGTTGTTGTAATTATGTGAATATGGTCCCAAAAGAAACATTTATTCCACTCAGAAAACAAGCTCAACCTAAAATGGTCACATATGATTAACTTAAATGTAATTTAACAACAAATAAATGTGCGCAATGTGTTATACCTGTTCTGAGCATCCAGCATTATCAAACAGCAGCTGTGCTGGAAAGGAGCACAAGAATATGATCTTGGAAGAGAGATCAACCAAATTTAACCAGGTAAGGTTTTTGAATTTTCAGACCCGCTCCAGGAACATGTGTGCACAAGACAGTCACTTTATCAGTACACATTTTATGCTCAGGATATAAAACTATAATTTTATAAGACACGATGCACAGAGACTGAGTGCTGAGGCTGTTTGCACGTTCATAAGTCCAGTGTGACTCTATCTTACCTATCTCAGAAAGGAAACTTTAATCTACAGCTCCATCAAAATCCTCCAAAAACATTTAAAATCTCCAGATAAATGTTTGCTTTGACAGACGTGTAGCTGTCTTAACACTTAAAGCTGCATAACGTGTAAGCTGAAACCTGACAAACGTTTCAATTCGTTTCAGAAAAAGTCCATTAACGATTTTTACATCCTGTATAAACATGTAACACAAACACGCGCTTCTGTGGTCTCGGAGGATTTATCAATAAAGTTCCAATGCCTTTGTTATGTAATCCATATATTTTAGCCAAACACGGAGGCCTACAAAATTATCCATTAAAAAAGAAAAACTGTAAGATGATCTTCCTTGATTAAAATTATGCAAATTTTGTTTCTTGAGTTCGTTACATAAGATGTTCCCTTCTAGTTTTTCCACTGAGGATTTCATGACTCTTCAGCTGAGCCTTTTCTTTGGGTGAAACTTTCAGACTGCTAGTGAGATGCCTGCACACAATACAGCTTTAACTTTTTCACCATTACATCTACAGTGAATGGTTATAGTTGCAATAGCTGCAAAATTAGGTTATAATAAAATATTATAGTAAACAAGTGCTGTTGTATAAAGCAAGCAGATCAGTACAGCATCAAATGATGTCCTTTGTGGTTTTGCTTTGGCTTAAATAAATCACAGTGTAGATAAGAGCTATACTGAAACCATCACATAACAGGGATATTGCTGGTAGAATGTCCAATAACAAACATGGATGAGTCTACTGGCAGCAGAATGGCATAATTTAGAAACAAAAGCAAACTATATTAGAAAAATCTTTAAATGTTTAACTAAATTCAACACAGTTGCAGCAGCCAAAGCAGCGCCTGTGAGTGGGTGTGTTATGGGAAAAGGGTAATATTAAAGTGTGTGTGTGTGTGTGCTTTAATCACGTTGTGTGGTCAGTAAGGCTGAAAAAGTTCTATATAGCCTAAAGTCTATTTAAAGGCAGGATGGAAAGTTGGGGGAAGTAGCCTATATTTAAGGGGGAAAAGCAGACTGTTTATACACTTATCAATATCACTGTGTCATTTTTAGGCACCAAATGATCTGACAATGATTACAATTAATCTTGTTTAAGTTTAATAAATTTCCAAATAGCCTATTTAGTTTTATTTTATAAATTTTATATAGGTTCAAAAAGCAGATTTTGCTATAATAATGTTTATAAATTGAAAGAGCTTCACAGCCAGCAGGAAAAAGTGCAAGGAATAAAGTTGCTCCTAAAAATCTATATGTGTTACAGATGCTCATGGGGGAAACAGAAAAGCTTTAAGGTCTACTGGAGACCCTTTCACAACCTGTTCACAGGGGTACATGAGATTTCCCAGCAATGGTGCTGTTATTTTCCAGAGAACTGTTTGGTCAGTACTCAGTGGTTTTGTACCTATTGATCTCCAATCTCAAGCATAACCTCACCAGAGCAGGTGAGGTCTTCAGTTACCGTGGTGACTTACATGGGTTAAACCTGAAATTACCTCACTAAGCCACAGTACAGCCTCAGTCTTTCCATTACTGGCTGGTGAATGTGTTTCAGTGCCATTAACCAACACAAAGCACAACTTTTAAGTCACAGCTCACAAATTTTAAGGAAATTTTTCTTAACATTGCAAGTTGTTTAATCACGTCTCAAGTGAATCTGGCATTCTTGGTGGTTGGTAGTGAGATCCTCATAAAAATTAATGGTGATGCAGAAGCTGACAGAAAAAAATAAACTGCAGTATTTCCCTTAAGCTGCTAAAAGAGTTTTATATATATATATTTTTAAATCCGCTTATTCACTTTCTTGCTGAGATTTATACCAGTCTTAATTGCATATATTAGATATGTACAGCCAGGAGTTGAATAGTTTAGCTTAGCCTAAAGATGGAAAACAACTCGCGAACAAAAAGCAAAGCATAAAAATGATAATTTGTGGTTTTCAGGGGATGGGTGATGATATATTTCTTTGTCAGTTGAGGACTTATCTACAGACAGAACCAGGCTAACATTTTCTTCTCCCTTTTAATCTTTATGCTAGGCTAGTGGAAGCAATGTCTTGGTTGTAGCTGTGAGGTCACTGCCTCGAGTGTTACGATTGCCACGGGGACCACTGTTACCTTCACCTTCCACATCCTCTTTGGTTCTTCTCTCAGCCCTTAGTATTTATCGAGCTTCTAGTGTTCCTTCTTCCTGAAAACCCAACAGTCAAAACGACTCCCTATGAGCAAGCACTTGGCGACAGTGGGAAGGAAAAACTCCCTTTTAACAGG
>JAVDPK010001284.1:380833-394028 GCA_034780415.1 Cichlasoma orientale | reverse complement strand
TCACCCCCCCCCCCCCCCCCCCCCGACACTGTACGCCCAAACCTCAAAACCAAAAATCTACCACAGAGCTGTTACACCGCTGAACTCTGACCATATCAAACCCAACAGACAATCTCTTTACACATCCACTGAGCCACTTTAGCACATTGCATACAGTTGTAAATAGACTGTTTATTTGCTATTCATACTGCCCTTGCTCACTGTAAATATCATATCATACCTCCTCTGCTCACTGTAAATATCAGATCCTTATTTATTTTAATGATATTTTGCATTTTCTATCTCATATTATTTATTATTTTGGCACCTGGAGGATGACTCCAACAACATTTCACTGTTTGTGCAATGACAATAAAGATATATTATCTTATCTTGGAGCTCATCTTGGAAAAGCAAATATGTTTGGCACAACAGTGCATTCAGATCATTCTGATTGCAAATGCTCCCAGACAAGACAGGCTTTTTTTAAAAAAAAAAAGAACACTCTAGAGGAGGTAGGCATATCATTGTTAAAGTCTGAAATCAAGGTGCAAACCACTGGTTACACTGAGGAACAAGAAGGTCAGATTAGACTACCAGGAAACATCTAAAAGAGCCTGTGCACTTCTGGAGAAAAAATTCTTTGGACAGATGAAAACTAGATTAACTTGTACCAGAATGATGGGCTGAGAGAAGAAAAGAAGCAGCTCATTATCTGAAGCATTCCACATTATCTATCAAACATGGTGAAAGTAGTGTTATGGCATGGGCGTGTACGGCTACCAGTGGAGCCGGGTCACTAGTTTTTATTGATAATGTGACTGCTGATAGAAGTAGCAGGATGACTTCTGAAGTGTACAGCGCTATGCTCTCTGCTCACATTCAGCCAAATGCTGCAAAACTGATCAGACAGTGCTTCAAAGTGCAACAGAGCACATTTTTCAGTTATTGAAGAGAAAACTGCAGAAAGACCCTCAAGCAAGCGGTACCCGAAGGTGGCTGCAGTAAAGGCCTGGCAGAGCCTCTCGAGGGAAGAAACGCAGCATTTGGTGACGTGCATGGGTTCTAGACTTCAGGCAGTCATTGACTGCAATTCCTAAACAGTTAATGTAATACTTTTGTTAAACCTTTTGAACCAAACTATATGGCCCAACTGTTTTTTCATGGTGAATGTTGAGCGACTCCTGTTGAACTATTTTTAAAGGACCTTACATTTGGGGAAAATAGTCTATAGTGTGCATCACATGCATTGCAACGTGGCACCTACAGGTCCTGTACAGTTGATACAGTCCTCTACAGTCAGTGTCTGACAGCTCGGGAGGGAAATCAGGTTGGATCCAAACAAGCTTTGTGTAAAATGTTATTTATTGTTAAAAATGGTGAAATTGCAGTTTGTGTTTTTGCAAATTACATTTCTGATTCATTAAAGGGAGGCTTAATGCTGATTTGTGGTATCTTTTTAGTAAATATTTCTTAAGGAATGAATTCCTGACATCAGCAAGTACCTAATACGTGTAAGATGGGCTGGAGGAAAAATTTAAACAAAGTATTATGAAACTATCAGAGGTTTAACATCATGTACATTGTTTGGGATATTGCATTTATTTTGATCCCAACCATTACTCTCAGCGTAAGTGCATCCAAATTCAGTTTGGCCATTTGATAATAAATAATAGAAATAGAAAACTGTCTGCTACAGGCTTAAGTATATAAAGCATTTATATAGGTCTTTCTCTTCCTATGATGTGATGGTGCCTAAAGCAGAAAGTGCAATTACCATAAAGAAAATGCATAAATAAAACAGTTGCAGAGGGGCTTTGCAATGTAAAGGCAAACACAGTTGTTTCATTCAGATTTCCTTAAAAAAATCGGATCAAGTGAAAAAGGATTCAAATATGAGATCATGCATGTGTGTGTTTCTCAGCTGACTAGTCTGAAAGAATATCACTTAGGCCTGAAAAAAAAAAAAAACTTGTTGAGAAATTGAATTCACTATTATTAAGATTCCATTAATTAAACCAGTTCTCCAAAATTTAAACTCATTCTTCACACACAGAGAGGAAATCAAGCAGATAAGATATAAGACAGCAGCAAGGAAGTCCAAAAGCTGGATACTTTGTAGTTTTTTTGTTTGTTTGTTTTTTGTTTTGTTTTGTTTTTTTGAGTCTTTTAGCTCAAAGCAATCAGACAACAGGAGGTAGGAAAGCATGTGATTGATGTTTGTGGCATACTGATTTCTCACGCAGTCTTTAGGAGGAGCAAATGACCCAGAAGAACCCTAAAGTGCAACTTTAGATGTGGCAGGTTAAATTAAGACAACAGCCAAACAAAATATCACAGAACACAGTTTTTTGATTCATTCAGAAACTGTATTCAGCAAGTTTGACTAGATTATCAATGAGTGGTGATAATGCTGCCTGATTAGGGTGGCTATTCCCTTCATTTTGACCATCATCTTGCTCTTCCACCCCATTGGTCATATTGGTAACCATGGTGCACTTGGTGTCCTTGAGTTTGTTTGATGGTGAGGACGTTTTCCCAAAGGACTTCTGTTCTTCTGCCCCTGGGACCACTGTCCCAGGTGTGGTTGTTAAATATTTTACTGTGTGGTGACAAGTTATAGGTCATGTTGGTTTTGCTACTAGAAAAATGAGCTCATTCTCCTTGACCTTAGTGAAAACATTGTACTGACTCAGAAAGCGTAAGGCGTAACTAGTGTAAAGATACAGTCCCTTGACTGGGAAGTCCAAAAGATGCATTTGATACATAAACATATACTGGCTAAAGTATATTAATGCAATAAATGGGTTTTTTTGGCCATCCTGGGCAACAAAATAAGCCCAACAAAGGAAAATATGTTCAACTGATATGTCAAACCCACATTTACAGAGAAAAAGTATAATGTTTATATGATGCTGTGTTTCTAGCACAACTTATGACAAATGGCCAGTATTTCCCCGTCTACACATTCAATTCTCTACATCTCCAGAGAGATCTGGATCTTTTTTTTTACCAAAATAAAGTACAACCAAAGATCCTCAGCCACTCATTAATGGAAACATTAATTGTAGTCACTTTAAAGAGCCAGCTGAATCAAATAGCTTTTCGTGCTTTCTTGTCGATTGTCATCTGCTGTGACCAAAAACAAGAGCAGGGAGCACAAAAAGTCCAAAACACAACCAGGATACAGTTTTTGGGGGTCGACCCAGCCACAAGGCTAGACAGTGGAGACAAAGTAGTTCCGGGGGGCCGACCGGGCCTCAGGACAAAACTTAGAGGCTGAGGCTGGCAACGTGGAAGGAGCAACTCTGGAGATCAGCTGGGAGGCCATTGGCGGGGGCCTTCCGGCTATACAGAAACTCGGCTTTATTGCTGGTACTCTCAGAAAAAAAGCAAACAAACAGAGCAGGGCAAGAGCAAAATAAACTGGAAAACTTGGAGCGGGGAGACACAGCTAAGAGGGAGGACGCGACAAAGAAGCAAGGAAAGACAACCGATAAACATGAGGTAACGAGGGCCGAGGAAACGGGGGGAGCACAGCTGAGACTAAGCACTAAAGAAACAATCCAAAACAATCCATCCATCACATGTCATGTTAGGTTTTAAAACACAAAGATGACAATGGCCAAAACTCTCATCTCAGGACATGGCTAACCAGTTTGTGACATCATGGTGTCTATGCCCATCTTCTATGTACAGTCTATAGGATAAACTCTATATAGCAATGTAGAGAAATGTATTCCTTTAGATAAAAGACACTTTTACAGAGAGTTTGATGGCACAATGGCTCCAGGCTGCACCCCCCCCCCCCCCCGACCAGTTATTTCCTTCGTTTAGGTGAATGTAATGCAGCTGGTGTGGGTATTGTTGGAGAGAAAGGCAGAGCGTTACGGTGATGACTGTGGTCTTGTCAGTAATTCAGCAGATCAGATGACACTTCAATAGAAAAGCCGGAGTGTGGGGTGGAATTTGAAAATTGAGTTGACAACACCAACTATAAAGGCGTTATGGTCTCTGGTATTGGTCTTTAAATGGCCGGTGATTCTGTTGTTGAACAATGTGCTTGAGAAAGATTGCTGCATGAAACAGCAATATTACCTCTCGTACTTAAAACTTTTGGCTTTCTGTTTTACGTGTGTGTGTGTGCGTGTGTGTGTGTGTGTGTAAACTGAATAACAGAAGTCTCACTAGATGTGAATATAGTCTAAACTTCAACTTATCCTGTGTAGCTTGATAAATGCTCATATTAGGTTTTTCGTAATTCTTCAGAAAAGAAGTCAGGAAACGGCATTTTCCTTCTTTAAGACCATCAAAGGGTAAAATTGCATGCAGCTTACAGCAGTGATGCAATATTTTTAGGAGTTGTGAATGAGCTGGATTTAAACAAAAGCAGCTGCGGTTTAATGTTAACGTTGCACTGTACTGTCACTATTTATGTTTAAAGTGCTATTTTTCACCCTCACACTTCTGTCTGATTTAAAATGGTTTAGAGAAACAGTCTGCAAATCCTCCTTGAGCGGATTATAGTTGAGGTTGGAAAACTTGGGGCAGTTTCATGTGCTTGCTAAATTGCATAGATATCAGTGAGTCAGAAGCATATAATACTTTAAAAGGTTTTTTTTTTCTTCTTTAAAGCGTCGCTGTAACTTTGTTGCCTCACTTTACTGAATTTTTTTAAGCTCTTCTAAAACATATTGTCTGCTTATAATAAGCATTTGCAATGAATAGAAAATGTATATGTATTTATATATATATATAGTTGTATTGTTTGCAGATAGATATGCCTAAAATCCCAGATCTGGAATAACAGAGCCGTGAGAATGCACTGTGAGGTGTGATTTTCTAAAGAAATTGCGTCAGCATCTGAAGAATGCCTTTGTGTTTCCAAACCTGGCTCTTTAACACACATTTCAGAGGAGGGCTGTCAGCTTATGGCATATTAGCTGGATGGGTCCGTTTCCCATGGGACATGAGAGGCTAGCTTGGAGGGATCCCAGGGTAGAAATGGAAGACACACTATGTGAATAGCTTTACTCTGTCATTCCAATTCAGCACAATAAAAATCAAAAGCAGCTTGGCCACAGACCGCAGCTTCACCTGGAGCCTTCTACAGTTCAGTACCAGCCTCAGACACAATAAAAAAAATACTGCTGTCAAGACTCATTTTCTACTTTATAAAAGGTGCTATAATTGAAAAACAATCACTTCCTGCATGGCAGTTCCTCATAACTCACACACTGCATTTAGAGCAATCCTGCGCACAGTGGTGTTTGGAGATATATGCTATCTCAGATACCACATTATAATTCAGATTGTTGAGATTGTGCATAATGTATGCAATTTAATATTTGGGGGTAAATTAAAGGAAAAATGTAAATATGTGCCCTTCTTATTATGTACTAATGTGTAATAGAAGTGTAAAGTGTCCTTTTGTTATTTCCTGGAAGCTGTATTTTTTTTAGCAGCGTGCTCTCTCCGTGTTGTTTTCTACATTGCTGACTGACTTCAGTAAAACAGCCTCCGCCACGCTACTTGCCCTTATGGACCCAGAAAAACATGAAATCAATACTGTATGCATTTCAAGCAGGAAAATTCTTTTATTGAGTATACTGCTTTATAATGGGTTCCATTATTGACATCTATGAGTTATGAAATAAAACCTAATGCAATGAGGATGAGGAAAATAGTATTTGAGGCTCTTTATTGGATCAATTTAAAGTCAGCGCACTGCATTCTGATGACAATAAAATGCTAATCTTGACCAGTATCTACAACATCAAAAATGCTGGAAAAGTGCTGTGGTTTCAAAAATGCTAAAACAAGAGAATTTGAGCCGTAATGATAGCGTGTCCGGGCGGGTCCTTCTTGATTTTCTGGAAGAAATTTTGATTGAATTTAATCAGCCGACGTGATTGGTTAATTTCACCAAATAGAGATTAAGATAAAAAAAAAATTCACAAATTGTTTGGTGTGGAGGATACAGACATATTAAATGATCACATAATCCGATTACTCCTTAAACACACCCAAACAAACATCTTTTAACTTTTCTTTCTTTGCTTTTGACAGAAGAAGACACAAAGAGTTTTCATATAAGCACGATTTCTATTGTTTTTATAGTTGATCTAACCCATAAAGATCACTTTATATTCATATTTTCATTTCAGATTCTGGCCCTGATTGGTATTTTACAATAAAACCTCCAAATCATATTTTAAGTATTACAACATTAAACAAAGAGGGCATTCATGTTTTTTCCAGATATTTGCATTTAATTATTTTTTACCATTCTGGTTAGCAATTTTTTGCTAAGCAATAATCCCAGAATTTAAAAAAAAAAAAAATCTGCACCATTGATGCATTCATCTGAATCTGGCTGATCTCAGATGACCCTTCCTCTTTACTCCACCACAGCCACCTCCACTCCCCCTTCTCCCCTTTCTTATCCATTACATGGGAGCTGAATGATGGTGATTTGGTTGAGGCCCAGTGAGTGCCTGTAGAAAATTGGTTGGTTGATAAAAACCCTCCTATCAAAGGGGGCTACTTTCTCATTTACATTTAGATGAGTATTGATTATTTATTTACTCAGTGGAGTGGGATTCTTTTCCAATCTTATCTCTCGTCTGTGCCTGTCACCTGGAAAAAAAAGAGATAGAGTTCTTGACACCGCGCTAAGATAACGGCATTTTGTAGAGCAGATAAAACTTGGAATGGTGGTCTCTGCTTCTTACATTCCCCCTTTTCCTCCTACCCAATTTTGACGGAAAAGAGAAAGTTTGGAAAATTAAAACTGATAGCCCTTGTTCAAAACATTGGGGGTGGGTAGTGAAGGAATCTCTATTTGCAGGGGGAATAAGTCAAATTGGGTGTACAGATATGGTCAGGCTGCTTCCACTGGGAGAAATGTTATTTTACTTGTCTCGGTAGTTTAGCATTTCTATCAAATATCATATAATGTTGTTTCATAATTGTAACACTAAACAACACTGTACATTTTTATCTAATAGTGTGTTTAATAAGAATGTATGACATAGTGCAGGAGTTACATATGATCCCAGCGTTTGCAGACTGTGTGGAAATGAAGCCCCTGGACATGTCTGTCATCTTCTAAGTGCTAAACTCTGGTGATGTTTGGGTGGTTGAGCTGGGGATTGGTCATGCATTGCCAATGAGTCTGGAGGCTTGTGGCAGCGTGAGGAGCTTTGCGAGACTGACTAAAGGTGTTTAGGGTGGGAGGTGCAGCATGTGGGTGCTCTGTAGGAATTGGGAACCCCTGACAGACCCTGCCTCTTCTTCTCAGCTCTTTGATGGAGAGTGAAGAGTCTCTTGAGGTGGCCTCTGTCAGCTCTACTCCTCCTCAAAGCAGACACATGGCTTCAGCACAACACTACCGTGCCTTTCTCACCCTTCACCCCCCGGGCCACTCCCAACCTCTCATGGTCACTTTTCATCTCCTCTGTCTCTGCACAGAGGATCTTGCCACATGTAAATGGACTTGTAACCACTCTATTTTGAGAGCATCTAATGGGAAGCTTGCATATTTGTTGACCCCAGAGTATATCAAGGTTGGCGGTACACTGCAGGTTGACGCAGTGAGCAAAGCTACATTGACAATGACTGTTTACTGCTGCCTCGCTGAAGGTGACTTATTATGCTGCTCAAGGATTATAGCCCATTTTTCTTTGTTAGCCAGTCAGTCATTAGCCTAGTTACACATCTGGATCCCCACAGCAATTTAAGAATATGGAAGGTTCCCTCTAAAAAAAACTAATTAGTCCAACTGGAGAAGAACATCTTGTTTTCCTACACCCCTAATGGATTGGACCAAGGTCTTTTGAAATGCAAACCTATCAAGGAGACGCCTGAAAACAGCTCCCAACCCCCAGCTACCCCAACTGCCTCATGGTAAACTTACTGCTAACCTGCTACCTCTCTGGAAGGAATGCAGCTATCCTCCTTAATATTATTTTAGCCATAAAAAAGCAAATTTACAAACCTAGATAAGGACCACTTTTAAATTCGCGTTCATGAGGAGCTACATTCTCGATACACTTGCAGTATTTTCACAGTGTAGTTGAGTAATCACTTGAAATATAGCTTTCGAATAGCACAGACAGACCGAACAATATTGTAGCATGAGTGTAGTGCTAGTAACAATAATGGAGAGCATGGACGGCACAGTCAAATGAGTGGTTAGTTTGCGAGCCTTGGAAACTACATTGAGAGCTCATTTCTTCTTTCATTCAGTTCTTAAAAAGCATAAAATATTATTTACATCTTGTCAGAACAAGGCAAGATGTTTAATCCAGTTTTTCATGGAAACAAGTCTGCGTGTGATATCCAATTTTACAAAATTTAAAAAGAAGGAAGACTATGATGCTTTCAGATTTTACTCTAACTTACTTTGAGATGCAATTTATATAAAGCCCACAGCTGGCTGCAACATTGTTACTGTTAAGGTTGTAAGATATTGTAAGGTGGTCTAAGAAAATTCTGAAGATTAATGTTGATCAACTTCTGTCCTTGAGATTGTGATATATTAACCAGCTGTTTGAAACTAATCTACATGCACTGCCCACAGGAGACGATGCTTGTGACAGCAGTTGGGCAGCTTCAGAAGTGAGTAACATAACCTTATCTTGATCATCAGACATCTTTTTCACACTATTTTTATTTTATTTTATTTTATTTTATTTTATTTTATTTTTCTGTATAGAAACAGCTATGAAGCATTCACAAACTAAATTTAAAAAAAATGGCTGGATGCATTCAGCACACTAACTCATCCAGATCTCTTGGGCTGAATGTGTGCCTTGGCATTGTTACTGAAGCTCTCAAGGAAGAGAAGTGAATTGGTCTATCAGATTTCCAACAACAACACAGAGTGAATGGCAAGGTAAGTACAGCTCAGACTTGGTTAGCTCGCTGATTAGATGACAAGCTGTAAGGTTCAGTCAATCAAGTTCGCTTCAGAACTGCTCATTTAGGGCTCTCGGTTTGAAATGACGTTTTCAGCTATCCCCACAGGAGAGAACAAATCCAAGAAGAGATCTCATGTTTCTATTTTTTCCTTGAGCTTGTTGGTACACGAAGATGAGGCCAGGGAGTTTTCTCCCACATCTCAAATTCAGCAGAAGACAAGAACCGCAAAGTTTATCTCACAAACACACATACACAAAGTTAAGATTGTTAAACTAGATTGTTAAATCTACAGCACTGACTAATTATGAGACAAATTCCGTATTTTTGATATCGATATTGCTGATTCTAATATCGTTAAAAACTTTCATTTGTTTTTTTTTTTGTTTTTTTATTGACGTTTAATCTTCAGCCTTCATCTTTTTCTCCATATCTGCTCTCTTTTCTTTAATTGCATGTTGCTTTTTTTTTTTTTTTAAATAACTCCTTTCAATGCTATTCGTGTGACTTAACTTTTGACAGGTAGTACTACAGACTTGGATTCTTTCTGCCAAAGTTTGCAAGATCCAAAAAAAACCTCACCTTTATTTCTGACTCCCACAGCTCTTTCTCTTTCTGCAGAGGAACAGGGCCAGAGGTTGAGAAGACGACCTGTCTAAGGTCTGGCTACATCTGCCAGAGCTTCCTCCCACCTGTCTGATGCTGCTGAGATTTATGTGGCTGTATAGGAGGAGGGCCAATCCAGTGTGCCAGGCCATGTGTAGGCTTCCTTTTACGCTGACAGTTGTGTGTATGATACTGTAGCTGGTTTCCAGTGAGGCTTGGCCCAGTGTATCTGGAATCTGTCATAAGTGATAGCTTGAAAAGGTTAGGACAGTTCAGGGAAGATAAATGGTGAATTGGGAGGACAGCTGATGTAGGAGCACAAACACTTCAAGACGATGGAGTGGACCGAGGCCAATCTCCCTATCCCGCTGCACACTGTGGTGGTTCCTCTACTACGACTGCTGCAGATGGAGGAAATCATCCATTGTTTGCTCCACTAACAGAAGTTTCTACAGGCCGTTCATATGAGCCACTCTATTACTTTCATCAAAACAAATGATAAAGAATGGTTATTAGGTTCTCACAATGTCTTTTGTGTAATAAAGCTTGTTAACTGCATTGTGCAAAACAAATGGGCAGAATAATCAGTATACTTATTGACATTGTGTCATTTCTAGTTAGAGCTGGAAAAGGACTCTCGCTATGGCTCCGGGCTTTGCCTTCTATCTCTCAAGAGGAAGCGCGCTAATGTCTTCTGAAAGCTGGGATCGAAGGAACTCATAAAGCTCCGTAGGACGGCACAAAAGGAGAAAGAATATTATTAATCCTTTTTTTTTTTATCAGAATACATGATGTTCTGCGCAATACAGCATGCAGGCCTGAGACCAATATTATGCTGCATCAAAATAAATGATTGCAGAGGGCTGTCTGCATAAAGTTTCAAAGTGAAAATAAACTTTTGTCTGGTTTAGCTCCCAGAAACAGGAGCATCATAGGGGAAATAATTAAGTTGCTGGGGCTGTAAAATAAAACACTGTTTTTATTGTAATTTCAGAAATGTTATGATGTTAGCATAACAACGATTACTGTTGGATGAAAAAAAATGGTGTTTACTGTATGGACTACTTTATTTTGCAGATCTTCTATATATTAATAAACAACATCAGAACTTCTGATTTAATATTGGAAACATGGTAGCTATATTATAATAGTTTACTTGCTGATGAATGAATTTAGTGTTACACTTTGTGATCGAACAACAAAGATCCATGAGTACATCAGGAAGATGGCCACAAAAGATCATGTGCTTAGTGAGTACCTCAGGCAGCAGAAACCCGAGAAAGAAGGGGAACCATCGTGGAAGGACAGGCCCCTGCATGGCATGTACCACCAAAATCCTACCAATGGCTGAACAAAGCTGGACTGACAGACAGCACAGAGGCACTAATCATGGCAGCACAGGAACAAGCTCTGAGCACAAGATCGGTAGAGGCCGGGGTCTACCGCACCAGGCAGGCTGTGCAGGGATGTCCCTGAGACAGTCCAGCACATAACAGCAGGGCGCAAGATGCTAGCAGGCAGGGCACACATGGGACGCCACAACCAGGTGGCTGCCATAGTATACAGGAACATCTGTGCTGAGTATGACCTATCTATATATAAATGTGTGTGTGTGTGTGTGTGTGTGTGTGTGTGTGTATGAATGTATGTATTCTATGGTATTTCTTGGGCTGCTTCCTCCTCAGCATGAACTTCCTCAGCTCTGAGTACATCCATCTCAACGTGCTCCTTTTTGGCTGATTTCTGCCTTTTGGCCACCTGGAGAGACGGCACACAATCCACGTTACTCTTCCTACACTCCTCTACTTCCTACTACTCAGTTTAATACATGCATTTATTTACCTTATAGTAGAAATAAAGGGCGATGTTCTCCAAAAGCAGAATCAGCGGCAGGAACACATATCTCAGGACTGGAACTCTTGAATCTGTGGACAGAGAGATCTGTATCATCACGGCTCCTGCTGTTGATTTTTATTTTTCTGTCTGGTTCATGCTGGCGAGTGAGCTGCTAGTGGGCAATGAGACATGGGCGTCGCCCTCAGGACAGGACTTAAGTCATATTTGTCTATTTGTTGTTTTTATAATTTACAAACCTAATTCCAAAACAGCTGTGAGGCTGTGTTAAAGGTAAATAAAAACAGAATGCAACGATATACAAATCTCGTAAACTCGTATTTACTACTTTGTGAAAAAAAGCTCATCTTGTATTTGAATAAAATGAGTTTGTGAGATTCACAAATCATTGTATTTGTGTTTTAAACAGTGTTCTCACTGTGTGGGAAGCGGGTTTCTACTTGTACTGAGCAAGTTTCATGCTTTGCGGTGAATATAATCACATGAATATAATTAAAGTATAATTAAAATGTGTTGCTTAGTGTGCATTTGCATCATGGATGTGATATTTTAATAACCTGTAGTGGGTGTAATAAAAGTCAACACAGTATTGTCCCTGTCACTTTATCACTGAACTATAAAGAAAGGTACAGTCACATTACCAGCAACAGAGAGGGCGGCAGCGTCACTTCTGGAGGAGCTGGAGTCGTGTGAATATCGACATTCGTACAGTCCATCCTTGTCAGGATCTACTCTGAGGATCTTGAATGTAGCAGAGTTGGTAGTTGATGTTTTTGTCTGACTGAATGAGCCTGAAATCTGCTTCAGAGTGAATTCTCCACGTAGAACCTGTTTGGTTTGAGCTGATATTGAACAGGTGACGCTGACATCCTTTCCCCGCTCAACGTTACCAGCAGGATTCATGGAGATTCTGGGCTTTGGGAGGATCACTGAGAAAACAGCAGAGAGGTGCAATAAACCATAATGCCTACATTTTTACCATATTACTATCATAATTTAAAATAAATCACTTCTCACCTGAACAGACGACACCAGCGTCCTTACTGTGTGTACAGTTGTGTGTCCCAAATCCTCTGTGCTTACACTCAGTCAGAGATCTCTCACGTCCTGAACAGTCCACATCATCAAGCCAGATCGGTCCTCCTCCCTGACCAAAGTGGGCCGGTGCAGCAGCACTCTTTGCCGTTCCACAGCCCATCTCTCTGCAGACCACCTCAGCAGCATTTAAGTCCCAGTCATCATCACAGACTGTTTCCCAGCTGTTGCTGTACAAGATTTCCACTCTTCCAGAGCACAAAGTGCTTCCAGATAATCTGACTGGCACACCTAGGCACAGCGAGCATAAAAAGACAGAACATTCTGATGAAATGAGTTTTATGATCAAAAAAATATTAAAGGAACAGTTTTATTTTTATTCCTTATGCTAAGTTCATTGTTCAGTGCTATTATAAGATGTTTCAATCAGATAAAATCTTTTTGTTTTGGTAGTTCAGACTCGTGCTGTTGCTGCTTTCATGCGGCAGTTTGTTTGCCAGGCTGTGAGGAATTAACGCTGAATGATGACGACAAGAAAAATACACAAAAATATACAGAAAACAGATACGCGTTCACTCCGGCTGTTCTGATAACACCTGTATTTACAGAGGTCGGCGAATCAAACAGAATGTAAGCTGCTCGTATCTGGAATTAAAAAGAAGAAAACTTGTCTCAGACTGATGCTGAGAAGCTAATTCATGCATTTATTACTTCTAGGCTGGACAATTGTAATTCATTATTATCAGGCTGTCCTAAAAGCTCCCTGAAAAGCCTTCAGCTGATCCAAAATGCTGCAGCT
>JAVDPK010001284.1:331340-364751 GCA_034780415.1 Cichlasoma orientale | reverse complement strand
CCGCCCCCCACCCCCCACCCCCCCTCTGAGAAGGGACCGGCAGCTTCGCTCCGGGGCAGTCTGGTCTTCCTGTGACTGACACCCTCCACTGCTGCCCCCCCACCAGGATGCTTCACACACAACCTGGGGGGCCCGTGTAGAATTAGCTTTAAAAGTAGGGCACGGAAATTGTCTGGACAAGAAAGTGTATCAGTGCTCCGTCGTGTTCAAGTTCCTGCCACTCAGCCTCATAAGGCTAATCCTGAGGAACTACCTCACGCTGTAGGGGCAGAGTTGCTCTGCTTTTTGACTTATTTCCCTGCACTGGTACATACATGTTAATGCACTCCTCAGCCCAAGGCAGCTGAATATAATTAATATGTATGAAAGGTGAAAAAGGGAAGAAAAGAGGTGTTTTTGATTAATTGTTCCTCTGTGTAGGCTTTACCGTATTAATAACCAAGAGGATTAAGAAGGTCAGGACTGACCTGGTAAACATTAAAATTTCATGGAAGTACTACACAAAGCTGACAGTAAAAAGACAGTAAGCGTACACACGCAGGCTCTCACGCTGGCATGAATATAAATTACTCACATGGCGTAACACCAACCAAATCTGAAAAGTGTGCTGGGATGTCATTAATAATAAACAGGCAGGCTCCCATTTATTAGAATAGTGAAAAGTCATGTTTTCTCCAATGTGGCCTATTTTAAAGGTGCATCTGTGGGAATAGAGGAAGTACTCTGTGATAGTGTCTGAGCAGGCTTTCCAGGTCCCCACTGGGAGGAGGTATGGGCTCGGAAGCAGCTGAACACACTCCTCATTCTGGTGGGACAGCATTGGGACAAACAGCGGAGGGAATATCTTGCAGAAGCTTTGCTCAAGCTAGATTTCCTTTACCTCGTGTCTCCATTCTGCTTATCATGTAAAGATCTGGGATTTTATTATCCATGAAAATGTTCCGTATATTTTTATGCCTTAAGCTATAAAATGTAATGAAAAGGGAACACCCCACGGTGCATAAAAACTGTTCTGACTTCAGCGCTGAGCTGTAGGATCCAGCTGATACAAACCCAACGGGTCCATTTTTACCTTTTGATTCGTGCATTTAACCTTCCATTAAAAATTATCTATGTTATCATCCACTTAGATTTAAGCTAATAAATCCCAGTTTTATGAGCCATCTTGAAGGAAAATTATCATGGTGTTATCCTTTAAGTAACATATGTTCCAATTTACTGACATCTACTGGATTTGATGTGGCATCAGCCATCCATTCACATCATCATCATCATCATCATCATCTTTTCATGGCATGAAATTCCCTACAATAAGTCGCCCTTGGATTTTGGGTTTTGGTGATCAAGCAGCACATGGAGCCAGAAATGAGCAGGCTGCTGCAGAATAGGGACTTGTGCAGAAATGAATGGGCTTTTATGCTTATTATAACCATGCAACATAATGTACCCAAGTCTGTTTAAATAAGAAAAGAGACAACCACTGCACTGAATAATGTGCTCAATTTCCTTTGTGAGAATCCAATTTATCTGCTATGCTGAATCCTTATATTTAAACATTTTATTGAGTAAAGCCCTGTTAGCAAAAATCACAATGAATTTGAAGTGATTAATGCTGGAAAATTGCTAAGAAATTTTTCCCCTTTCTACCATATCGTTGTGCTTTATTTCCTGTGCTGATGTTCTGGACAGCATGTAGCAAAAAGTATGCTGTGATTCATTTTGCATGAGTGGTAATTGATGGTTGATATATAACTAGACTCAAATATTTTTTGAGGGCATGGGAGATGTTTGGAGTCTCTAAGGTGTTTATTGCCAGATTTACCCGGTGGAGGTTGACAAATGCAGATGTAAATCAAATTTTTAAAGGTTAATGGTTTAGAGAATTCCAAGTCATAAAGATGGAGTTGTAGTCATACGTTTATTTTTCCTTCTGGGAAGCTGATAAAGTTTTCCTCCATGTTCACTTGATGCTTACTTTTGTGACGACGAACAGCAGTAAGATTATTTTCTTGAGTGAGCTGGTAAAGAAAAGGACGCATTGAGTGAAAATAATTGTGAATGTACGCCGCTCAAAAGAATTAAAGGAACACTTTTTAATCAGAGTATCGCATCAAGTCAAAGTTAAACCTCTGGGATATTGATCTGATCAGTTACGTAGCAGAGAGGGCTGTTAATCAGTTTCAGCTGCTTTTTTTTTAATAGTTTTGCATTTGTCAGTGTCACTACTGGTAGTATGAAGTGATACCTGGACCCTACAGAAGTTGCGCAGGTAGTCCAACTCCTCCAGGATGGCACATCAATATGTGCCGTTGCCAGAAGGTTTGCTGTGTCTCCCAGCGCAGTCTCAAGAGTATGGAGGAGATTCCAGGAGACAGTTACTCTAGGAGAGCTGGAAAGAGCTGTAGAAGGTCCTTAACCCATAAGCAACACTGGTATCTGCTCCTTTGTGCAAGGAGGAACAGGATGAGCACTGCCAGAGCGCTACAAAATGACCTCCAGCAGCCCACTGCTGTGAATGTCTCTGATCAGACAATAAGAAACAGACTTCATGAGGGTGGCCTTTGAGCCCAACATCCTCGAGTGGGGCCTGTGCTCACTGCCCGGCACTGTGGACCCTGATTAGCGTATACCACAGAATACCAGAATCGGCAGGTCCACCACTCGAGCCCTGTGCTTTTCACAGATGGGTGCGGGTTCACCCTGAACACATGTGACAGGTCTGGAGAAGCCGTAGAGAACATTATGCTGTCCGTAACATCGTTCAGCATGACCAGTTTGGTGGTGGGTCAGTGATGGTCTGGGGAGGCATATGTATGGAGGGACTCACAAACCTATACAGGCTAGGCAACGGCACCCTGACTGCCATTAAGTATTGGGGTGAAATCCTTGGACCCACTGTCAGACCCTACACTGCTGCAGTGGATGCTGGGCTCCTTCTGGTGCATGACAATGCCCGACCTTATGTGGTAAAAGTATGCAAGCAGTTCCTGGAGGATGAAGAAACTGATACTATTGACTGGCCCCCACGCTCACCTGAGCGTAAATCCAACAGAACACCTCTGGGACATTATGTTTGCTCTATCCGACTCTGCCAGGTTGCACCGCAGACTGTCCAGGAGCTCAGCGATATCCTGGTCCAGATCTGGGACGAGATCCCCCAGTACACCATCTAGATTCTCATTAGGAGCATGCCCCGACACTTTCAGGGGGGATTGGGTTTTTTCCCATTGAGAGCTGATGTGTTTTTAAAGTGTTCCTTTAATTTTTTTGAGCAGTATTGACTTGACTGTATTGAGTTTGGTTAAATAGTGTAGGCAGTTCTTTTTCTTTCTTTCTTTCTTTTTTATGCAATGCATTGACATCAGTAAAATGTTGTGGTACTGTGGCGAGATGAGTCATACAAGTACAAATGTCAGAAAATAAAACTGGAGTGATATCATTAACTGCCTGACACCTCTATACAGTGCAAGCAGTAGCCCTGCAGGAGGTCACTAAGAGTCATGCGGTGGGAGGGAGACTCTGGGGCGAAAAATTAAGCTTTTCTGGACAGCTGCTGCAATAACGTGAATAGATGTCTTCCCCTTTGCAATTAAACCCTCCCTGATTACGTCTCCCTGGCTATCGATTGGAAACTTTCACTTAATAACCACTAACATGGTCTCTTATCTTAACCCCAAGGTCTAGCCTTCAAGCACTGACTGTGCAGAGATTTATGTCCCCCTCCCTTAGTGACTCCTCTGGGACATTGTGTCATTTCTGTATTTCAAAGTCTGGAAAAGTACGCTGATTTCCTGTTAGACACGTGCTTTTCTAAGTTTGCGAGTCAAAATTTTTTTTTGCCGTGCTGCAGTCAGAAAGTCAAGGATGTGAAATGGCTGAATGTACAGCAGTCCTAATTCTCTTTGATTGTCACTGATTATAAGTCGGGTAGAAAAAAAGCTGCAAAAATGACTATTACTGTTAAAGGTATAATTCTAGCTATGTAGCTTCAGTTCACTGTTCTGAAAGTCACCTACAGCGCTAATGGGAACCTAAGGAGTCAAAATGTACCCAAAAAAAAGCCCTCTATTTTAATACAATGACAGTGTTACATGGCTCAATACATGAAACTTATACCCATGGATTTTATGTGTTAACTGAAAATGTGATTAGTTACCTTAATTGTAGTTAATGTAATACATTTGACATTCTTTTTGGTCATAATGTGGTTAAGGTAATGTTAGAGATCTATAGAAACAATCTAGTGCAACATTTCTAGAAGGAAACAACCAAATAAATAAAAAACAAACATTAGCACCACCCCCAGCTTGCAAAAACTTATTTGGAAGCATTAATGAAGCAGAGTGGTAAAATTATTGGCCACTGCTATGAAGTAATTTTGTCTGTTGTAGGCTTAAATACTTTACAGACTGACTTCCTATTTGGAGCTTTTAACACTTAACGCACATGTACCCACTAGAGTCCAGCTGATATGTTGGCCAATAATAGCTACAGTGTTGATATATATATAGGTATCGACCAGCAACTGACCAGCAACTGAAAAATTAAAAAGTAAAGAGACGAGAAATGCCCTTCAACCGTGTTGTGAGTGTTGACGCTGCATGGCTTGTCTGCCAGAGGCCAGTTTAGCAGGCCTGCTAGCAACACATCTGGAATGCTACAAACACAACAACCAGCTGATCTGAGCAGAGCTGGGCAGAGCTAATGAACATGATGAGTAATCCATGATTTGTGACATTATTACAAATAATTTTTCAGCTACATTGTCATATTATCTTAGTAAAGACTCACAAATAACTAGGAAAGTTCCCAGTGCATGTTTGTAAAGTTATGCTTACCAGTTAGTCATGCATCGCTGTAGAGTCACTGCGGCCAGGACAATTGACAGCACATACACCCCATAAAAAACATAGCCCTGAAAATATGGAGGTAGTAAACATTAGTGAAGGAACTGACCAACAGATAATTATAGACCACACTTAGCAAATGTTGGGGAATCAGTTTATGTTTCGTGTATCTGAAAGGGAAAAAAAAATTGGTTGATATATCAGATTTTAAAATCACCAAATATTAGTATCAGTCTTAAAAGTTCGGTATCAGCAGGGTTTGCGCACCCACTCAGTGAAGGATTATACCCAACATTAATGTTTCCTTCCTTTGGGTGTCACCTAAAAATAAAGTAGATGTGGCTAAATTCCCAGCTCGTGATCTGAATCTTTATGTTCTTTCCCACATGTTGCTGTAACTGTGTAGCCATGTTCACAGATGAGGCAAGCACTGAGAAATCATAATCAGTATAACCAACTGCAAAAAGTCCAAACCAAGACGCAACTTGCAACAGACAGAAACTAGCTTACAGACTAACTAGCTAACTATCTAAATGCTTTACCTGAGAATAGACATCACGACATCTCTAACAATTTATGTTACAATTCAGAAATCGGCTCGCAAAAGTGATAAAAACAAATTAAAAAATCGCAGCAATGATGGGTTAGTACGTATCATCAATGTCATCTACTTACTGTGGCTGCACTTCACAAACTCACAGATGTTTGCCCACAGAGAAATCCTGCTTAATAATTAAATGGCAACAAAAGGTGAACTCTATAACGGCTGACGCTGAAGTACAGGAACTATGGTGGAGTGTGCGTTTTACATTGTTTCTATGTCATTCTGATTCAGATTCATTTAACAGGCAACTCTGCTAATGAACAAGGCTCGTATAAAATTATTGTGCAGTGCTCTCGTGCTGCAGGAAGAATGCAGATCGCAACTGTTTGGCACTACTTGACAAAATGGCAAAAATCACAGAAAATAATAATTATGAAAATGATGGGATTTATGTTTGGACGCAATAATCTGTGACATTTTGAAATTTACCAAAAAAAACTATGATGACTATGATGCTCTTTATTACCCCTGATTATTCATTTCGCATTCATCCACTTCATGAAAAATGTTAACTTGCTCTGTAATTATCCTGAGTTGTCCGCATCTTTTCAAAAGATTACGCTCACACAAAATGTGATGATATTCTATTCGGCTGGTGCAGCATGGATTTATCTGAAATAAATAGGCTAGTAGCAAAAACAGTGCTTTTGTGTTTTTAAACAAAAAAAAAAATCCACAATTAAATCCACAAATTTGGCATGACTGATACTTACATAAATATAATTTTTTCCTCATATGTGACTGTCATAATAATGAATCTTATTTAAGCCAATACCTTCTATTAATAGTAAGAGCTAAAAAAATGCTAATTTCCTCGCGGCCTTTGATAAGCTGGCCATGAAACACGAGAAAAAAAGGCACAGTGTGTGCGAATGTTTTCTGGGACAGATCCAAGCCGCTGTTTGCTCCAAAAGCAACATTGACTTGTATAAAAAATTCACCCTTCACAGCTCACGCCTCTGAATCATACACCTGTTTGGTTTCAGCGTGCCAGTCTTCCTCACTCGCTCTCTGCTCAGCCATGTGAACACAGCGCAGGTTGTCCACAGTACTGCCCTCAGGCCCCGCAATGTGTTCATAGCCCGGCTGGCTGACTGGCTGGCTGGCTGGATGGGTAAGGTGCATGCAGGGGAAGAGAGAAGAATGCAAGGAGGGGGAATTAAATAAATAATGGCATGGCCTTTCTTCGGGTGAGTAAGCAAAGAGGGGAGCAGAGTTTTCAAGTGGCAGACACAATGCCCTTTTATTTTGTGGAGCTCAGAGCCCATGCTCTTTATTGTAAACACAAAGCTTAAGATAATATTGTACGTTCGCTGGGTGCAGAAAAAGCTGAAACATTCACTTCAGCTATGCGCTGCAGAGCTGCACATGGCTGCACATCAAACATTTTAATCAGCGATGGTCATTTGAACATGTTGAACACAGTGGGGTGTTATCTTTTGAGCCATATGTATAGATGGTTGGGTTTCTGTTTTCTTTGTCTGGTGTCTGATCTTCAGCTAACTGCTGCATTCATCAAAGGCCTAGTCAGACACACAGAGACAATAGCTAATGAGTAGGAGCTCCCAGTTGGGCTGATCGGGGCTTTGGTGCTTCAGACAATGCAACAACATCTGTGCTGCTGAGGGCTGCTGTGTGCTGACAGAAGCGTCCCCAGAGAGGGAGAGAGAGGGGGCGTAGGTAGTGGGGTAGTGTCTTCACATGTCCTGGACATACAACCCTCTCTCCTACATCCGAGCCCTCTCATCACCCATCTGTGCCAGGTCCTGACACATGGAGGGGATGGGTGCAGTGAAACCATGATCTATTTCTCATCCAGGTACGCCGCTTGCACAAAACCTGAAACCCCAACTAAAAAAGCATTTGAAATGTCAAGAGTTTTGAGTTACCACTGGAAGAGGGAGAGAGATGATTTTTCCAGCGTGAAGAGGGAGGGGGAAGGAAACAGGTGTGGACCTCCCTGTGGATAGAACTCCTCAAGGGGAGGGTTAGCAATGACTGGGACTGGATGGATGCCTCCCCACAGGGAGAGAGGTGCACATAATTCAGGGAAGATGCCGGCCTCTCCCATGTACAGAATTAGTTATGCTGAGTGGTGACAGGCCGAGCATGAACAATAAAATTCCTATTCTGTCGCAAGCATTACACTACAACATTTAGGGGAGTATCTAATTGTAAACATGCAAGTAGAGATAAAGAAGGTCTGAAAACAGGCACGTCTGCACACTCACTCCCACCAAGGCGGTGACCCATCAGGAGGACAAGGTGTGCCTGGTAATTAAAATGCAATCTCTGCTGCTGTGCCCCCTGGAGTGGCAGCGGCAGCGGACTCACCCAGGAGCCTGGGGGCGAGAGGTGCCACCTGCACTGCCACACCACCTGCGCCACCACTGCCTCCCTTCATTAGGCCTGGTATTTATACTAGCGTCTGCCCCCTCCAACAGCCCTGGTCTTCATGGGCCCTGGTAAGGCAGTGCTTTATTAGAATTAATGTGGCACTTCAGAGGAGAGTGTCAGTGTGGCGAGTACCGGGGTGCCAGGAGAAAGAGTCCCCAGCTCTCCTCTGTCACATTGAATAAAGGCGCCACAGCCAGCCTGGAGCTGAGATGAGCGTGGACAGCACATGACAGAACTGTTTTCCAGGGCCAAGGGAAAGTAAAGTATTCTTTATTCAATCTGTTCCCATGTTTACAGGATGAGCTATTATATTGTACATGTGGAAGATCAAAGCATTGAAGAGAACATAACCGTTCGAGACGGAGCGATGTGTCAAACAAAAGCCGGACATTTGAGAGAGAACACGTGACGGTTAAAGAAAATTAATATCAAAGGGTCCCTGCTGTCTAAAGGTTTAGCTGAGCCTTCCACTCCCCGTGTTTTGGATTAAGTAATTGTCAGCTTGATTGGGTCAAGCTTTAACACGTCATGCAGATGACACCCAGCTTTCTTTTCTTTTCACAGCTGCCACACACTTTAGAGCTTTAGAGGACCGCCGAGTCTCACCTTCCTTACACTGTCGATGCAAGCATCACATCATAAACTCACACTCAAAAAAAAAATCCACTTATTAGAAAGCAAAAAAAAATAATCTGAAACAAACACAATCACTTAAGTGCTCGAGGGTCACATCTTTGGCAGCATCGTCACAATATTTCCGCACTTCCTTACGTGCCCTTAAAATGAAACAAAACTGTGGCATTTAGACGCATTTAGGTGGTAATATCCGCATGTTGCGCCACATTTAGAGGGGAGTTTGTAAGACTGTGTTGTAACCGTTGTTAGCAGTGTGTTTGGTCATTTCTGCAAGGATAAATGGAAAAGGAGTGGTGGCAACACTGATGCTACTTGTAGTCAGGCAGCAGGGGAGGGCATTAAAACCTAGTTTGCATCACTCAGCGCCTCCAATTAAACACGAATAACCAGATACAAGTTCCTGTCTTCAGATGTGTTTTATGAGCTCCTGTGCAGCAGGGGAATTCTCCAGAATATACTGTACATCTCCCTGCAGTTTGGCTAACTCCACTGCACGCCTGAGTTCATTAGTGTTAAAAATGGTAAGCATTTTACAGCCAGATGTACTTTTTAAGTCTTATTAGCTTCAGATGATGTTGTTTAAGGGTCATATGAGGCTTCCAATTAAAGCTGTAGAAAACTAAAACAGAAGTTTCTCCAATATATTTTTTTTTTCCTAGAGTTAGATGCAACTTTTTCTGCGCCATGGGCCTCAGCATCCTCCTCATCAAAGGCAGACATCAAAGAACTCTTGCAGCTTATGCACACATAGCTATATTAATCTTTAAGACAAAAATCTTGCAAGCTTGACTTGAAAAGAGAAATGAACGGTTCAGTCGTGATTTGTAGGTGTAGTCCGCACTACATATACGCAAAGCAGTAAACAAATCTTGATTACGTCCGTGTGTTGTGGTCGCTGCGGCTTCAGAAATGTTTTACAAATCAAATTTAAACAAATAAATAAATAATAGATGTCTTAAAACCCCCAGTTGTTTCTGCCGGCTTAAAGCCACATGACTAATAATGTTAACCAGCCTTTTGGTAAAAGAATCCAAGAATTTCCTCCCAGTCTACTTTGGCAAACAACACAGCACTCTCTCATTCCAGTCTTGCATTTTGGGTTCATCCTGAGCAGAGGCAGAGGCAGAGGCAGAGGCAGAGGCAGAGGCAGAGGCAGAGGCAGGGAAGAAAACCCTTTAGCATCTCCATGCACGGGGAGGTGCACTGAGGCCAGGCCGTGCTGCACTCGCAGTCCCCTTACAGTGCTGTCACTATTCATTCACAGTCTGCCCTTCCTCCTCGCGCCACAACCTCAACAGGGGCATCGCTCATGATAGAAAACAATGAGCATGATTTGTGAACCCTCACCGTCTTTGTAATTTCATCAGTGTAATGGGATTATATTTCAAATCACCACTCCTTTGTTCATTACACATTTAAACTCCTCTGACAGACAAAAACTTAAATAAAATGTGCATGTCAACCCTGGTTGACTTTGCCTGCTCCCGCAACTGATTAGACAAACAGTGCACCGGGCCTGTGGAACGGGGGGAAATAATGTGCTCATTTATTCATTTTTCAGACAAGTCACAATAGATTTTTAACGACCAGCGTCTGACCTCCCTTAGGTACTTCTTGCTTAGGGGGTTAATAAAGCCTAACGCTGCAGCGTTCAAGCACCAGGAACGAGGACTGTGCAGAGAAGATGCCTGTGATGAAATAAAGTCAGGGCCAAATCAAGAGTCTCCGAGCGCCCGCTCCAACTCCAGAGAGAGGAAGAGAAAGAGGGTGTGGGGGTGGTGGTGGTGGTGGTGTTGGTGGGGTGGGGTGAGGCTGGAGAAAGAGACTGGTATTCCACTTAGATTCCAATTCCACAGGTCTCTGAGGGACAATTAAACCAAGTGAGGAAGAAGTACTCTCTTTTCTCAATGCACTGGGGCGTGCATATTAGACGCTGCAACCATGGTGATACACTCACACACAGAAGGGTCTGCCAAGATTTAAACTGGGAGGCTTTGCGAAAAGTTACTCTGAAAACTTCACGTTGACAAGTCAGAACACAGCACTCCGAGCAGTCCCCGAAAGCCAACGTCAAGTTGCGTGCAGTCAAAGGATCTTCTCCGGGTCGCGACAACATTAGAAGAAACGTGTGTTTGCAAATTGGGAAAAACGAAACATTTCTGGAGTTTTAAAGTGCACGTATGCGAGCCGCCTTAGACGTGGCAAAAATGTCAAAAGTTTGGGCCCAGCAAACGCAGCGAGAGAGAGAGGGAGCCTGTGCAGATGTGCTGCCACTAGACATCCATCTTGTTTCCCTGCATAGCTCAGTGCTCTATTTGTCTGAATCTATGTCATTTTAGCTCACTCAGGTCAACGGCAATTCAACCTCCTCTTTCGTCTGAGGCACTTCAGAATCATAATGTGATGCATGTGGGATAGGAACCTGCTAAACACAGTCCCTGTCACTGCTCAGACATTGCTGGATATAAATGATACGCGCCATGCGCTCGCTTTCCCCATTCTGAGCCGCACTACATCCTGTTTCCACCTGTCCGTGATCACTATTCTGTGCAAACGTTTTCTCCCACACCCTCTCAGGTAGTGTCCGCGATGTGTCACCACATTAGGCTATAATCACACTTCCAGAAATGGTGGGGGGGGGGGGGGACTCCTGGTGAACTGGAAAAAGAAATGGTAACAAAAGGATTTGTTCAGAACAGTCGATATTTCATACTTTTCTGGATTTAGCCTTGTTTCTCTCCATTTTAGTTGGTGCAGCTCTCTGCTGGGCGCCTCTTGGGAATGGAGAAAATTACATCCTACCTGATAATTAGCAAAGTTCAGAGCAAACTAAAATCTGCCCCACTCTCTTAGCTCCCCACCACTGGCAGCTTTCTCTTAGCAACTAATTAAGTCCGCCTCTGAGGTTTTCAGACAGCAATGGTGCTGGATGCTGCAACAGCAGAATTAAAAACAAAAGGAAGAAGGATGGAAATGGAGAGTGAGCCTTCATTTTTTTTATTATGTTTTTCTGCTTCGTCTTTTTTATATTGACGAATAAAATATGACAATAGTATTCCTGGAGGGAGTATTATTATTTCACACATGGATGCACTCTTCAAATAGAAATAACAGCCTTGGCCGCCATTACGCATGGTAGCAAATAGCGAAGCACCCTCTGTCCATAATGTTCTTTAATTATTATAATGTCATCATCCATATCCGGCAATGTTGCACAGAAAAGGAACAGCAGAGCACACCGGGTATTAAATGCAAATCATTAATCGGCCCCACAGTTGAATGAAATCACACTACACAGACAGCATTATTAGTGATGTTATCATCACTGATGTAAATCATATTTGGAACTTTTCATAAGAGACACATATGGTTATAGAATGGGTCATGCTTTTTTCATATTATTAGCTCAATATTAGATTATTTTTTTCCACCCGGTCACTTCAAGCGTTAAGAGAAGTTTCAGCAAAGCCAACAAAGCAAACAAATAAGAAATGGGAAATTGTGTGATTTGAGTGTAGAAGCTAATTGTAGACTGTCATAAACCTTCAGTTAAACACAGTACAAGTTGCTCATTAGAGAGGCTCGAGACACTGGGCCACTGATGACTAGCAGTGTAAATGGAGTCAGCTTTTAAAAGGCAACCCAACAGTCTCCTTGATAAGGTTCTTGGTTGCACTGAGAATTTTTGTGATGTGCAATCCATGAGAGACAGAGGAAGCAGGCAGGCAGGCAGTCATTATTTTCTCCACAATTACCTGAAGTCCTTGATAACAAGCAAAAAAAATGCCATATAATTAGAAAAACACCAGCAACACCATTATTGTCAGGAGAGCACAACAGTATAATGAAGCAATTATAAATGAGCAGCTTTGTGCTTGTCATTAATTTCTGCTTTTAAGGATGTGGAGATGAAGCATGGCTAAACGTCAGCGGCAGAATGAGCGGCGAGGATGTTTAGGTGGGTTAGGCTACGTGGAAAACACTCCGGGGTGTTGTGCGCGTGTAAAGGGATGCAGGCCTGGAGAGCTGCTGGTGATGAATCCACCAAGTCTCTGCATGGATAAAATGTCCACTGGGGGACACTTTAAGCACGTTATAATAGCCTTCCATTGTGCAAGCGCAACTAAAGCCTACAGTCTGAAATGTGTGCTTACAAACATGCCCAGATGAGGACATGCAGGTTCCACAGTGGCCACAGAAAACTAACACCAGACGATGTTTAAGTTATTTATTTTGCATCAAGCGGAAGATGCTCTCTTGCTAAATGAAAGGTAATGAGGAAAAGTAAATGCTGGGCGAAGAGCTTGCCCTTTTCACACATCATCACAAAGATTGATCTCTCCTTCCCCTTCCCTCAATCGTATCCGGTCTCAGTTGAGAGATTCCACTTTTGAAATTCATGCATATTTTTTCCCCTTTGAAATGTATACAGTGCTCACGGTTCAGCCGTGCAATTAGGTAACATGTTGCATTTCATTAAAAGAAATTTCCTTCCAACCGCCGAGTGGATTAGAGACATGTCTTTTTATTAATGCGCCTTTTTCCCTCTTTGATTTCTGCACACATTGAGATGAGTGGAGACAAGCTGAAAGCCCCCCCCCCCCCCCCCGATATGTCAGGACTGCATTTCGGCTCAGCTGTTTGCCTCCTTTAACGCATCAAAAAGTCAAAAAGCAAACAAACGCGAAGGTGAGTGAGTGAAGTCATTCCACTCGATGTGAGCTGAGACGACTCCAAAGTATTGTCCTGCTCAGTTAGAAATGCCATCTTATTAACACATCCTACAGCACACTTCATCATATTGTCTTGAAGAGGCAACTGTATGGAAGGGGCAATTAGGACAGAGAAGCTGTGAGGTTGCCATTATTTTAGAATTTAATGACCACGCAATACGGAGCTAGATGTAGAAATAAGGGCTACAATGCTACAATTATGCATAATCTAGCAGATCTTACCGCACCCCCCACACTCCTCTTCCTTGTGCCTTGAATAAATTTACATGGAAATGCATCTGTGCCTAATTTATTCAGAAAAAATTTGAATATACATTACAAATATTTCCATAGACGACATCAGCAACATGCAGTTAGGAATTTAATGACTTATTTCTTTGTATTCATGCTCATGGATTAGGTCAGGAGGGAGGAGGGGCATCTCCCCAGGCTAGGGTTTTGAGGAAACAGATAAATAATTAAACACAGACATATATATTGATATTTAAATTCACCTTTCATTTTTTTTTCCCCAACTGCTGTGCCATTCATTTAGGAAAAGAAAGCTTTCCGGTCAGAGACACTGAGGCCATGCGTGCTACAGTATGTGCGTGTCAGTATGTGTGTTTATATGCCGTAAAAACCGAGCGCGTGTGCCACTTGTAGTGGCAAGATGCATGACTCTGGACACAACCCAAAAGCAGGGATTATTGACATGGATGCTCCACCATTAATAAGCTGCTGTATCCTTTGTGTTCGGGGTCACCATTGCTGCAGTTAACTATAACTTGTCAAGGCTGCTCCAGCCGCACAATGCGTACCTCATGCATCTCCTGTCAGCAGGCATAATTCCTGGATGCTGGCACGCCGCTGATTTCTGCATAAGTGATGCGAGCCTTCTAGTAGAGTTAGGAGCACGAGTCTTTTGCCATTGAGAGATGTTCATCATTCTTGATCTAGCTCTGTCAAGACCTGGTGTTTTAGTGCCTCTCACGATTAGGCAGAATTGACAGGCCAAGAAGGCAGTGAATAGCAAAAATGTGAGGAACTAAGGGGGTGTGGTGCAGGCTGTAGGGTGAAGTGGAGTGTGGCCGCCATTTAATCTGCAATTTATCAGTTTAGGCTGCACCATGTAACATCAGGGAGATTACATTCCAGAGAGAAGGGAGCTCTATCTCTCCATCCCCTCCTCCTCCCCTATCTCGTCTCACATGCCTCCTAATGTTGTCTGACGGCAGAATACGGAGGACAAAGAGGGAGGACTGTCTTTATTGTCACCATTATTGTTTCTGAAATCCTTAATTAATATATAGCATTGTGGACTCCTCTGTGAGTAAGCAATGAAGTGCCAGTGACAGAGAGACGGCACGTAAGAGGTTTGCTGCAGTGAGACAGGCTGCATCCTTTATAGAGGCTGTTTGTCATGGAGAAAAAGTTGGGCAATATTTAACACGCACGAGCACACAAACCGCACAGCCGCACACACACGCCGCCGGTGACGGCTGCACATGACCTCTGACAACACCGATCACGTTGGGCCAATAAAGGCTTAATTGCCATTTTTCCATTGGACTGCTTTATTGATGTCATTTCAAAAGTGATTAATATGAACTGTTAACTAGCTATTGCATTAAGCCCTAAACAAAACTGAACTGGCATGTTGAATTACATTGATTTCTTTGATTTTTTTTTTTTTTTTTTTTTTTTTTTTTCTAACACAGAAATTTTAAAAAAAAATGTATTTTATCATATTTTTTGGGCAGTTGTTACATTACACAAAAAAAAGAGACCTGAGGATCATTCTTTGCACTTTATCTTACGACCCCCACAAGCACAGAGGTGTTACTTGATATTTACACAAACATCACAGTCAAATGAATTCAACATAATTTCTCAACATTTGTGCTCCCTGCACACTCTCTTCCCTATTTTTAAAAGGGCCATTAACAGGGTCACTGCCGCTTTTAATACACACTAGTGGAGTACACCAGCAACAGATTCTCTGGTTTTTATCTCTCGGTCTGGTAGGGCAGAAACAGAAATATGAAGACACCGGCTTACAGGAAGGAAACCCATGGCAGCCTGATATTAAAATGGTTCAGGAGTCAAGTGGAACAAGTCAAGCAGCTTGAGGGCAAACAAAAGAGATAGAAGGAGAAGAGAACGAACAGGTTGTTCTCAAAAGCTAATGGACTGTCAGTGGTCATTGTAATATATCGAATGCAGTGAAACATGTTTGCTTCACGTGCGCTATTACTATGTCACCCTTCATTATTCAAATGAGACCATTGGCCTAAATTATTCTTTTTGTTGTTGTTGTTTGTTTGTTTGGATTTTTTTTTTTTTGTTAAAAATGTTTTGTTTCCAAATTGTGGGTTTATAATAGCGATTCAGCTCCACACATTCCCTTTTACATCTTTTTTTTTTTTCCTGCATCATAGTAATCTTTGCAGAGTCTGAGCTGGAGTCGCTCCACCAGCTGCTGATATCAGTAATGGGCACTGCTGCAGCTTACAGTGATATCTACCAGATGGACTCTAGCCTGAATATCAAGTCATGCACGGCTCACGCAACATGCGTTTTTGTGTCTATATTCCGAAATGCTACAAATCTCTTCAATAAAATGTACACATTTTCACTGAGCTTTCTAATTCTGCATTTGAAACCTACTGTTGCCTGATAGGGCGCAAACAAAGTTGCTGAAATGTATCGCTTCATAATCACCAATAAAGCAGCCTTTATTAAGCATGCCCGCATCCCACGGGTTATTTCCTAGCCATTCCCGGGAGGAAGTATGACTACACTTATCTGCACAGCCCTCTCTCCAGCGACAGAGAGCTTGATCCATCCTGAAAGGGGGATTGAACTCTCACAAGATGAAGACATGACATCTTCAGCTTACTTGATGTCAGTGATAGGACAGCTCACTTGTAGATCGGGCATGTTGCCAGCCAGCTCTCCCTGGGTCCTGAATGCTGTCTCTGAACAGAGGCCAATGACACAGATGACATCCGGGGAAGCCCATCACCTGTTGCTTAAGGACAGAATAATCAAAGTAGGTCATGCCGGGACGCTGGCCTCACAGTGTGTGCAGAGCTGATGCGTGTGTGTGTGTGTGTGCGCACGTGTATGTTTGAAGAGAGAGCGTGTGTGCGTGTGTGCGAGCGTGTTTTCCGAGGCTTGTCAGGGCAGCAGCCATAGCTGAGCCCTGAAATCCACCCCAATGACAGAGATGATCAGCATCAGCAGCAGATCTTCAGCCTAGATCATGTTCAGTTTGAGGGCCATGCCAGGCAGTGACACCACTGCACTGTCCAGTTGTACAAATGTTGCCTGCCAACACATTTCTGAACACTGATTTAGAAAGTGTTCAAATCAGCAGAAGCAGCCTAAGCCTTTCTCGAGGCAACAACAACACCAAGGACATTTTAATACAAACAAACACCGGCTTTATGGATTTACATTCATCCAGATATAATGCCAGTTAGGCTATTATTGCCCTTGAGGTATTTTTTCCTTATGATCCACACTTGACACTTTCCTAACAATGTCGCTTAATTGCAACCTCAATGAAACATGCGAGCTCAATCAGAGAGGGAGTTTACTGTCGATTTTATGGAAATGCATGAAAGAGACCTGTGTTAGTTGTAGGGTACACCTGCACTTGTCAACGTGCTCAAGTACGCTGGGTAATTGGCTGTTGATTGCTGCCATTAACATGTGATGGCTAAGTGCATCTAATTCCTGTTCCATTTCCACGGTTCAGTTTGATGTCACCACCCACTCTTTCTCTCAGAGGTGATTAGCCCAGCCTGGGAAAATTGTTCTTTTTCCAATGATATAAGGAAAATATAAGGAAGCCTAAGAGGCACCGTTGTAATTGACATTTTTACTAATTTGATTTCCTTTATGGTGAGTAGTAAAGGAAAACGTGGAGAATGTAACTTATCCCTGTGATAAGTCACACACACACACAAAAATGGTACAATAAGTGCAAAATGCAACAGCCCACAAATCTCTTGAAATGATGCTAAATCTAACATTATTGCCAGTCTTTGCACTCGGTGTATATCCACGGTTTAATACTGACTACAACAACCTCATAATGGACCAGAGCTATTAGACACAAATCTCCTTTTCAGCCCTTTGTCTCTGTAGTTGAGGCTGAAATTATTAAAGAGAATGGTGTTCACTTTTGCTATTTGTATCTCTTTCAGTCTCACCACCTCAGGGCACGGAGACTTGGTATCCCTTTGAGTTTTAATCTTCTCTTCTGACCGCATCCTTGCGGCTATTTCATTTAAGTTTTGATATGTGTATTTGACATTTTGTTCATTTAGGCTCCCCCTCCCCCTCTCTCCCTCCCCACTTAATTTAATTGACGTGCTTCTGCCTTGTGCTGTTTGTTTTGTCATTAGTGAAGATTTCCCGCCACTACCAGCAGGTAAATGCAACCATATATGTATATATGGAAGTCTACCACGCGCTGTATGCACGTGAGGGGTGAAAAGAGGGCGCGCGTCTCTTTTCAAGGTACTTTCCAAATCTGGAAAATGCCACGAGGAACTGCGCATAACCTTTTTTTATGAGCTAAGTAATGAAGAAAATTAGCCTTTTTTTTTTTCCTTCTTCTTTTTTTGCATTTCATCCAGTGTGCCTTTTAATTCTGCAACAATAGTAATAATAATAATACTAATAGCACTACTAGTAGTAATAGTAGTAATAATAACAACAATAATGATTTTAAATATGGAAAGGATACATGATAAACAAAACAGATGCAGTTCCAGACAGCAGTTCCCATTGGTTTTAAATGTCAGGCCGTCGTGCCCCGTGGTGTTCTTTGTCTGAGCCGCTCTCAGATCAGCTCTGCAGACCGTCGTCGGGAATGGTGCGCCTGCCATCTGCAGGATACTTAGGGTAAGACACAGACTTTCTCTGTCAAAATCATGTAGCCGGCCAAGATAACGGTGCTGGTGCATGCAGTTTCATGGCAACAGTTTTGGGAGTAATGTAAATAAAACCAGCCTGGATTCCAGCTTAAAGAGGGATGCATGTTTGAAATAACACTACTAAATCAGGAAAGTTTCAGGTAATGCTCTGCAGTACTGTATTTTTGTAAAGGTACACTTTCATTCATCTTATTGTAAGCCACTCCTGGATCAGAGTTTCTTCATTCTATTTACTGTCTTTAGGCACCTGCACTTTATAAATTTAGCAGTTTGATTTTAGTCTCCTGTCCTGTTTCACTGTAACATCCACACACTCTAAACACTTGTGTTCAGACCTGATATTTTCATACTTTACATCAACATCTTTATCATGGTTTTCAACTTTTCAGATATGTGTGCACATGTTTAACCTGCAGTGGAATTTGTGTGATTTTCTGAGATTATTGTCGGATGAAGGAAGGCCCCTCATCACTGTCCCCCTTGGTGTATCAGTGAGTGAAAGCATGCATAAGCCCTGTTAGTCCCCCCCCCCCCACCACCCATTAACTTTCTGCATGGAATTTCAACCCAGTTTATGCATTCAAGTAACAAAATGCCATCAGTCTAAAAGTAAATGAATAAATAAAAATAAAATCACCTGTAGAAACAAACTCCACTGATTTGACACTTTGTTTAAACTGGAAGGGACATCACACCTCATGTTTGTTGGGCCTACGTATCTTCATCTATTTAACCCCCGAAGAAGTATGAGCCAATAAAAACACAGAATTTTAATACAAAACAAAACCTCTTTGTATCTCAGATCAGCCAAGTGCCACATACTCATAAGATCCCATCTCTAAATCTGGCCTATCTAGCCATTGGCTTATGCAACTAATTAACTTCACACACTAAAATTTGAATTTAAATTAACATTTGCAAGATATCATCAGGGGACACAAAGCACCCCACGAAGAAGTTTATGATGGAAAAAAAAAGGGGTGAGTACTAGAGGAGGCAATCGGTGAAGTAAGGAGGGCTTTTAGATGAGGGGATATCTCCAATTACAATCCACCGAAACACTTGTCAGCAGTAATGAAATGTTTGCTGAGAGGTTGCTATTTGTGGCTGTTAGATTGGATGATGCTGCTCCACTGCCCCCACTAACAATTATATTCCCTGCATAAATTTACTCACCTTCTTTTCTATTGTGTGAACCGTCAGCCAGATATACCTACAACTGTCCAAGGAACCAGAGAATGATGACACACCATTGTGCATGTACAGTGCGTATGACGTTCCCTTTTCATGGAGACACAGAAGACCGGGCGGGAGAGGAAAAACTTCTGCTTTTCTTTATTGGTTTTAAAGAATTACATAATGCATTAATCACAGTAAAGACAAACCGGCTTTCCCCGCATGTCATAATTGTGCAAGCTTACAATAAAATTTTAAATTAGATGCAAGATGTAAAACCTTTTTTTTTTTTTTTCCCTTCTTCCTTTCTCTGCTCAGCCTTTCAGCTCAATCGTACAGGGAACAGAACAGTAAAGCTTGGAAGAATGGATGAACTCTTTAGCCTGTTCACTTCACACCACTGCCCAGAGTGGCTTGCATACAATCAAGGCTAAAATTACATATCGCCAACACAATCACACGCATTTTTGTGTTTTGATCAGCACTTCAGTGGGGGCAATTCGTAGCTGCTACGATTGGCTATCTGATACATTAGCCAGGTCCAAATAATTTCATCAGCTGTGCGCAGTATGTATTTCCAATTACAGTGACATCACATAAACCTCATTAGTATAGATGCAACCTGCAACTTGATTTTCCAGTGCATGGTTTTCTCATCAAATTGATTACACCGACTCTGCAAGGAAGTGTGCATACACATACAAATCCCTTGCCTGTGCTACTACAGACAAATATATATTAAAAAAGAAAAGCATTTGTGATGTTGCCAGTAAACTGTTAATCAGTTTGAAAGAGTAACAGCGAGGTGCTTAACTGTGCTCCTCAAATACTTTTGAATCTAAATATGGCTACTTTAAATGACTACAAAGGCCAAAAATAATGAAATTCCAAAAACGCACTGCTCCCTGCCAAATTTTCCAGGAAAATACATCCGTTTTGTGCAAAATAAACCACTGAGTTCTGATATGCAAGTATCACGGACAAAGAGAAGCTTTGCATCCTCTTGCAGGTTCAATTACTGGCCTGTAGCGGATACTAATCCTATTCTACAGTTTACAATGATTGACAGTGTACAGACCATTCAATGACTTCATGCAAGAGGAGGCAGAGGGTCAACCAATCACACAGGCGCCTCACACGCTCACTAGACAAAAAGAGGGGGGGGGGGGGGGCGAAAAAAAAATAAAGAACACGTACTACACCAACCACTTTAGCATAAACTGCAAGTCAGTAACAATAGTGTTGATTATTTGCTCTACTATCCTACTGTGTATTGTGCTGTCAGGTCATTTACTGTGAAAAGTAACGGGTTATTTAAAACTATAATACATGTAGCACGCCTGTATACAAAAATGAAGCAGAGGATTTCAAGAGAAAAGGAGTTTTAGTCATTTCTTGATAATTAAAGACATGCTTGTTCTATAATTGGAAAGATACAATGACACTGGGATATCACAGCACACCAAATTGGGAAAGGGGGGAAAAAAATAAAGAAAAAAAAATAAGTGCACATAAACAGGAGTCCCTTTATTGAACTAATGAGGAGGTAGAGAGCCAATATTCAATTGTTCACTAGTCAGCCCATGTGGACACATGTGGCAACTCAGGTATAAGATTAGAAACTAAAAGGTCTTTGTTCACTAACAAAGGCTTGTCTTAATTAAGGGTGACGTGACCACAACAAGCATCACAGCAGGTCAATATCCAACTTTCCCTCCATTCCTTTCCCCGTTTTTAACCATTTCTAACCACTGGCAAGAAAAAAGAAAAAAAAAAGATCCAGTACTTCGGTGTCAACCAATGCAGGACAGTTACTGTGTACAGACAGATATCAGGCTCATTGGTTTCAACTTTGAGGTAGGATCTAGAATTCCAAAAGGGGATATTTGTTCAAACTGAACAAATATCCCCAAATAGTTCAAACTGAACAAATATCCCCGTTAAAGGGACTGAGCCATGACAGTTGGTAATGTTATGATACCTGCCGTGAGCGCTGGGCAAAAGGTGTCTCACTGAGACGTGGTTGGCCCATTGGAGTAGTGCGAGTGTGTGTTTGTGTGCGTGTGTGCACTTACAGGTGGGGATTAAGCCTATGTTGGGTTTGATAAAGAAAGGAAACAAAAAAGACCAAAAAAAAAAGTAACTACCTGTACAGAGTGCCCCACATCAAAGGCACTATTTTCAATTTTTCAAAAAAAAAAAAAAAAAAAATGCCACCGACACTGTGCATGAGCTCACCCTGTATATGTTAAATCGCCCAGCAGCCTCACCTAAGGGCTACTCGCTGCTAAGGTGCCTTCCTAACTCAAGCATTTTAAGCAAGCCTATAACAACATCACTTGCCTCTGACATCTTGAATGGCCATGATATGCATTTTCATTGTTAAAAATTAGATTAACAAAAGCATTAAACAGAAATAAATACACTTTATTTCACATAAATATGTGGGCCTTTATGTCCAAATCGATGCGTGTTTGGATAAACAGTTCATGAAATAAGCTGCCCTATTTTTTGATACTCTAACCTCGTGAGTAGTATGGTTAATTGTGAACTGATCTCAGTGTTTGAGTCACTAAAATCCTACCAGTAACTATCATCCACTGTAAATTCCCATGTCACAATGCATTTAGTGAACATTATACTGCAATTTAATTGGAAGGCTTTCCCTCTCACCCGGGGGGGGAAGAAAAAAACAAAAAGATCACATCAAGGAAGTCTGGTCCCTTTATACAGGATAATCTTGATTTAATGTCATATTGGTAATTATGTATATATAAAATTCCTAACACAGACCCCAAAAGGAAACCTGACCGAAGAGACAAAAAGATAAAAGGAAAAATTCAAATCAGGTTCAAAGTTAATATGTTGCCAATTTTTCCCCATAGGCCGTTTTTTTCCCCCCACCACGGCTCAAACCCTGGATTTGTTCACATACGTACAGTAATATATATTTTGTAATCTTTCAACGTCTCTGGCTATGTACAAGCTATACAAATACAGAGCAGGCTGAGGGCCAGGTTTTATAAGCTGTGCAGAGGGAGCAGTTGGTTGGGAAGTCTCCCAGTCTCCCGGCTCCTTCCCCCGCAGTCTGCCCATACAGGTGGCTGTTCTGCTT
Organism: Cichlasoma orientale; assembly: GCA_034780415.1. NCBI lineage: Eukaryota > Metazoa > Chordata > Actinopteri > Cichliformes > Cichlidae > Cichlasoma > Cichlasoma orientale. The sequence continues at coordinate 342,312 of JAVDPK010001284.1, read as the reverse complement.
CACTTGCGATCGTCGATGGTCTTAATGAATTCCACCGCCGCGGTGAACTGCATCCACCAATAGCACTCCTCCCCACTCAGCCGGCTGGCATAGAAATTATTGATGTACTGAACGGTGGACAGCAGGCAGGGCGGGTTTGCCTGGAGGGGAGGAGATGCGGGGATGGGCTCGCATTAACCACTCAAAGAAGCTCATGCAGCATTATATTCATAACTACGTAAAATATATACACACACAGGTTAGCAGATAGCTGTCTTTACGGTGTTATGCCAAAGCAGTCATGATCTTATGATGGTTATTTTTAATCCCCATCGACAAGAAGTGAACAAGTGATCCAAATTCTTAGAAATTCAAAAGTTTAAGAAATTCTGCTCAAAGAGCAAACTGCAGCAATAAAACAGGAAGAATAAAAACACACACACAAAAAAAAAAACAGACTTACCCTAATAAGGACAAAGACAAGTACAGGAACAAAGTCATCTGCTCCGGGGACAGAATCTTCGTTGGCCAGACTGAGAAGATTCATGATGGAGGAACACATCCGCAGTATACACTGGACTTTGTCTCGTGGCGTCTTGTATGCATTGATGCTCTTAATCTCAGACTGTGCAGAAGGCCAGGGAGCCTCCTTCAGGTAAACCTACAACCAGAAAAGTTAAACAAATCAACTTTTCGAGTACCAACAAATATCTTCCTTCTTCGTTAATTGAGGAGATGTTTAAAATAAATAAATAAATAAATAAAAGCTACTTTATGATACCTCTGGGATTTGAAGAGCTTTATGATTTGCTGTCACAACTTTTGAGAGTCGCTGGATATGTTCATGGAAAAGCCTGTGCAGGAAAAAACAAAAAAAAAACAAAAAAAAACTTGGTTGATGACAACAGTGAGAGAACACATTCTGTTCAACAACACATTACAACACACGTGAACCTACATTTCACAGCTAGACCTGTTTACAAAGTGCTTTAACAGATAAGCAAAAGCGGGATCCTACGGAGCCAAATCAAAACAGAAGGCCACGCATCAGTTCAACGAAGAAAGAAAATACAACAAAATTGAGCTATGAAGGTTGCTTTCATGGATTACAGCATCCTATATGAATGCAATATATTTATACACGCATTGTTCCTACAAGAATATGGCTCATATTTATTTACATTTTGGAGTGCCGCATTTTGAGTCGCATAAAGAGGTCTTTAAATGGTTTAGTCACAGATTAGAGTCTTACAGCATATTTTGAATTAGTGACATGATTTCAAATTGCTACATAAAACAATCTCATGTTGAAGAAAATGGGATTTTTACACCAGGACAAAAGCTCTTTAGTGAACTTGTATACATGCCAAGATATAAAAGTTCTGCTGTCTCCAGAGTTTCAGTTTTAAATCCTCCTAACAGTTTAAGAAAAAAATCCAATAGTGCCTAGTGAAGCACTTTGCTTGGCACTGTGCTACTCACTGGTCTCTGAGAATATCTCCATCCTGATTGGGGTAGAAGGCCAGTTTAAAGATGCGGTTCATAACACTGCGCTCGATAGCCATCTGGGCATCCTGCAGCTGGTCCTCGCTCGCATACTGCCAAATGGCATCACGGGCCATGGCACCGTACAAGTAGCGCAGAAAATCCTCCACTGCTGCAGTCTTGTCATCGGCTGCTGTGCACCCCTGGAACGCTGGAGGGGAGAAAGTGATTTAACCCTCACACAAGACGAACGATGCAACTTCAGCAAATGATATTACAATTTTTATGCATCTTGCTTCGCTTGAGTTTGTGGATAGGCTGCAGGCACATCAAATACTTAGTAGAATACTTTCAGGTTTTCCAACAATGTTGAAACATTTAGTTATATCACATTAGCAGGAATCTCTGTAATGTGGAGGACAGCCAGATTAATAAAAGCAAAGACTCGAAAATGCTGAAATACCTTTAATGAAGTCAAGCATCTTAGACTCCATATGTTCGAGGAGAATCCGAACACAGACTGTGGTGAAGTAGCGGTTTGCCACCTCCTTGTCTCTTAGCACCCTCTGGAGGAGTCTCTCCAAATGGGCCTGAGAGGTTTGCAGGCCCTGACGACACCTGGTTAGATAGGCTATGTACGGTGCCCGCTTTCTAAAGAAAACACACACAAAAATGTATTTCATCATTTCCACTGCAGAGCTCTACAAATACCTAATATTTCATTATGCAATAAACAAATTAAAAGACCCAAATATGTGCCCTAGGTTACTCTCCGAAGCCTCCAGATTTACCTATAATCTTCTGCAATGGCAGCGAGCAGCTTTCTGCAGGTGCGTGAATCAAAGCGGCTGACACACCGAGTGGTCTCCTGGATCTGGGCCATCAGGTTCTTATCCTGAAGGTTGATGGCCTCTGCTAACTGGATCTTCAGGAAGCAGACGATCTCGTTGTCTGAGAGAGAGAGGACAACAGAGTGCATTGGACAACACTACACACAACTCTCTCCAGCATTGTCATAACAGCAGGGTCCAAGTGTGTGTGCGTGTGTGTGTTGTATTGTGCTACAGCTGCCCTCATCTCTTGCATATCGAGTGAACCCGTGAGATAAAATGTGCCAGATAATGTTTATGTAGCAATAATCAATAGGAAATCCATTTGTTAATTTCTCCAGTACCAAGAGAAGAAGGAATAATGTTGAAGTTTCATATTTCACTGAATTTTGAGTGTTCCCTTTCAACATCCCCCACTATTTCAACCTTGCCCCAAACCTTCAGAAGGTGAAGTTGGCACAGATTCGGTGTCTTGCTTAAGGACAATTTGAGCAGAATGGATGGTTGCCAACATTAAGGGCATGCACCTTGCTCCCTATGGAGGTATGTGACAAAGATACCTACACTGTAGTAACTTTTAGAGCTGCTCTAAATTAGTATACTCTAAGTTCTTGTTAAACACGTTTTTAAAAGAATTCTTAGTCAAAACCAATTTAAAAGAGTTACATTTATTTGTCCCTATTGAAACATCCATACACATCCAGCACAAGCAGGCATCAGATTTACTGATTCAACTTTTAAATGCAATCGCACCTTTCACTTCAGAAAAAGATGTCAAGATATAAAAATATAGGATATATTTAGCATTGGATGTTCAGGCCCCTTTACCTTCAGGATCCATGTGATCAGGCAGCCCATTCCGAGTGGTTGCAGGAGCCATGAGAGGCAGAGCCACCGAGTCTGCAGAACACAAAGCCAACCTCAGCTTCTTCTTTGCATCACTGTGGGGGAAGATTTTTTTAAATTAAGCCACAGCTATTAAACATCTGCCAAGAAAACTTTTAAGTGGAAGTGTAAAACGAGTTTGGCTTTGTGTTGAATAATGACCTGAAAGAGAACTTTGTGTCATGTTGTTGTGCCGTCTGGCTCGCTGAGTCTGGGAGGTCATCTGCGGAAATATTCTGCAAAGTGTCTTCTCTCTGGGTGTCATGCACATTGTCCTCAACACAAAGATCTGTTAGAATAAAGAAAAAAAAGTAACACACATTATTTTGTCTCCTGCAAGTGTACCTCATGCATATATGGTGGGCTCTGCTTTGGTTTGTTTGTTTGTTTTTTTTTCCCTGACCTCCTGTACCATCATAGGAGGCTCCAGCTGTGGCTCCATCACTTGGGCTGATCCTTTTGATGTTCCTGTATTTGTCCAGGATGTCCTCAGCTGCCTGGGCTTGAGTGCTCTGTCTGGGCAATGGGTCATCTGAGGGGGAAAACAAACCAAAAAAAAAAAAAAAGAACCACAGGTTGCATTCAAATTAAACACCACTGTGAATCTGTTCCTGGCAATCAGGACTGAAAACAAACCATGACTGACCTTGTGGGATATTGTGGGCAATATCATCTTTCTCTTGTTTGTCCCTTTTCCTAAATGCTGCAATTGGAGCTGTGGGGGAGAAACAGGCGATTAAGTAGGGCAGAGTGACAGCACTTTCACCTGGTGATAGACTGATCATGAGTCACCTGTTGACAGCCGCTTTGGTAAGTCTTTGGTATTTTGTATGGGAGATGAAAAATCCTAGTGTGTAATGTATGGCATCTACAATGTATTAAAAAATATCAATGAAAGTTTTTACTACGAAAAGAAGCAAACGTTTTAATGGTAGTTGAACCTTTGGCTCAAAGCAGAATAGCCCAATGGTGTACTGCAACTAATTATAAAACAGTTAGTGTATATGGATGTACATAACCCTACTGATGCTTATTCTATTAACATAAAGACACCAACAGAGCAGAGTTACAGATGCTAAAAATTTGATGACACACACAGGAAACATTGGGTGTAATATCTACATTCATATTCTGTTTTTGCCATAGAGTAAAATGAATGAATGGATAAAAACAGAGTGAAATACAGAAAAGGGGTGATTAAATGGAACCACAGATGAGAAATGTGACTGTGGGAACTCAGGCTACACCGTGTCACATCACAGCTCTACAGTTCTAAGGCAGCACAAAGCAGCAAGGCACGCAGCCGCTGGCTCCAGCAGTAAAGCTAGCTCAATGACGACAGCGTGGAAGCGTTACCTGGGACTTCACTCTCAGCCGTCCAATACAGCACTGTGAGGAACACAACAGACAGGGTTGGCCTTTCAAGCACAGGCTGCCGCTCTGCGGGACAACTGACTCACCATGCAGAGCAGCAGGACAAACACAATGGAGTTTACAGAGGTTTGGCAGGGAAGGTGGCACCTTAGACTTCACAGCCCTCTACTTTTTCATGTGCCCCCAGTCCTGCATTTTATGAATATCAATTCAATGTTTACTTAAGAAATATCATTATCTCAAAGAGTAATAAGCACTCATTCCGTGTAGGCACAGCTCATTATTTCCCAGACAGATGTATGAGAGATGGTTGTTGAGTAGAACTCCAACAAGAGATGTGTCATCTATCAGTGCTGATGACAGAGAGGTCTATCTAATGACCATTAGCCGCTGGCTGACAGCACTGCTGGGAGGGCTACAGCCATACAATCTACACAGCTAAAGCTCCTCTGATGACTGATTAGCTTTGAAAAGTCTATATAAATCTGCAGCTTGTGAGACCTGAGAGAAAAAGCACTGGACACGTCTCTAGAGTAACTTCAAACAACAAGAAACATCATTTTCCAACTGGAACATCAGCAATGGAGTGGACAACATGGATCATCAGTCTCTTTCTCACTTTATAAATTGGTTTTTGCTCTGCTCTTTAAAGTGTGATATTTCCTGTCAGTTGTGATTAAGAGAATGTTTTGGGTTTATTGTTTTTTTCCAACTGCAAAAAACATAAAAAGGCGCGCTGCAATCAAACTGATCTCTTTTAAGTGAACAAAAGTTTATTTGCCAAGCACAGGCAAGATTTCCAAGTAACCCGTTTCCCTACCTTTGGGAATGGCTGACACGAAACGTTTCTTCCACCATGGTCTGTTGCGATCAGACTTCTCATCATCACTGTCTTTCCTGTCCTCAACCTTTGAATTTAAATTAGCACATTATAATTAAACATTTGTGGGTAGTTTATTACAAAAAAATGCAAAAAAAAAATGTATTTATTCTTAAGCTGCTCCCTGAGCATTATTCAAAACTCCAGCAGCCTATGCAAAACAGCTTGTTACCTCTCCTTTCAGGGAGTCCTTGCTGGGGGATGAGGAAGGTCCTAAGGCGAAGGCCCCGGCAGGGTCACGCTCTTCAACTGCTACCCGCCGGTTAAGGCCGGGGTCACTCGTGGGCCGGCGGCCTGGGCACACGATGTCAGAGCTGCGGCTGCGGACCAGCCTGTCAGGGAAGGAGTGGCGCTGCTTGGTGTGTTCCAGCTCAGACTGGGCCAAGCAGTGGGGTGTGAAAAGAGAGTGGCGAGTCTCCTGCCCCAGGGCACTGGCTTCAGGGATAGGAGGATCAGGAGGGGGGTGAGGGGGCCTGGCATAGTGCACTTTTGGCCTCACTATTGTTCCCGTAGAGGAGCCTGAGGTGATAAGGCAGATAGAAAACATTCAAGAATCCCTAGTTTTTAATTATATTTTCTTTGATCTTCAAGTTACTCACTTAGCTGCTTACTGCACTCAATTTTTCCCTTCTGAGTGTATTTGTGTATCTGTTTTTATAGCCTTAAATACACTTAAAAAAAACTCAAGTCAATTTATGAGGGAAAAATGCTGCTCTGCACCATAAAAGCTCACCTGTTTCTAAAGAGTAGTCCCTAAACATAACATTCAGGAGGAACAAAAATCTCTAATGTGGGGGGAGTGCTAAAGAGAGATGTAGGTGGGAGATGAGCCCAAGGTGTAGGCCACCTGTTCCAAGGGTAGACTCTCTCCTGAAAAGCTTCCAATGGCAGCCTCGTGCCATGAGCACAGTGGGACAAGGGGACAGTGCCAAAGAGCCTGGGGTGAGGTCTCTCAACCTGTCATCCCTTCACCTTGCCACAGACACACAGCCACTACCATTCTTCTCTCAAACATTTCCACCTGCACTCAAACAAAATGCACAGAAGCAGGAACAAAGACTGCTGAGAATAATTCGAGATGCTAAATGATCCCAATGAAGAGATATTTCACTTGCACTTTTAGTAATATGTCCAGTAATTGCGGTTGGAGTAAATTTCGCACAGCTCAAGCTGTTCTGTGATTCCATGACATTAGGGCAGGGATTTAATGACACTCATTTTTAGCTCTCATTTGCCGTAGAGCATTCTGGGAGCGCAAATTACCTTCAGCGGTGGAGAGGGGATCGAACATGGCCAGCAAGGAATCGGCCTGTGAAGGTGGAGAAGTCAGATGGTGTGCGCCTGAAAAAAAATACAAAGAATAGAAGACTGCATTCACTACAGAACTACTCACCAGCATTTAAATGCATACAGATATTCATTTTCACACCCAGTTAGTTAATGGGCCACATACAGCCCAGTATGATCTGAAGCGGTCCAGATCAGTACATCCAAGGCCTTCAAAATTGCCTCTTTTTTTTGTAAAGAACATGAAATGTTCATGTGCAATAAGCCATACATTTTCAAAGCAGCTGATGAGCAGCTTGAGCTTTCATAGTGCAATTTGAGCAATATGTATCAGTCTACTGTCTTTGCAAAGAAATGATAGTGGTGTAACTCACTTCCATGACTCTAGATAAAAAATTAATAGTTAATAGAAAATTTCCTAAATGACCTGCAACACCAGCTTCCTGATGTGAACTACAGTAAATAGTCCAAATAGTAACATACCATGGTCTCCAAACTCAGCTCCCCAGTCTGGCTGTCAAAGAGTTTGTAACCCTTCAATTTAACTTTAGGTAATGTTTACAATTTTAGGGAGCAAAACAGTGATTTACTTTGGTGACAGCTGTAAAAGTGACAGGGATAGATGGTGACCAGACAGACACTTGATTGATGGTTTAGCCAGCTTAGTGGGGATGTGACACACTCCTACCGTGGCCTGACTCCTCCCCATCTGGACTGGTCACAGAGTCCTTCCCTCCAAAGTCTGAGCTGCACTCTGACCGCAGATCCTCAATCTTGTTGGGGATATCTTCTGACGTCACACTGATACCTGTGGCACCCCAACACAAAACAGGTGTGTTGACATTCAGGACAAAAGCAACTCAATATCACCTATGAAATAAGTTTTCCTTTTTAAAAAAAAAAAAAAAAAAAAAAGAAAAAAAAAGAAAAAAAAAGCTTGGCAGCAGCCAAAAAGCAAAACTGCAAGTGCAATGGTTCTAAAACAAAAGAGGATATTTTTCTCTTTAGACTATGCTGTATGATCTCCCTCAGATGGGAACCCACTGGGACCTCTAAATTGGTAGCGTAAGCTCCCGTGGGTTAAGGGAAAGACACAGATAAGAGTGATCATCAGAAGAATACTATCCATCGGCTGGATCCCGTGGGACGTTTTCCTGTGAGCCGAACCAGGAACGTCACCGCTGGCTTCTTAATCTAGGATACTACTTCATGCGCGTCAACATAGCATGTGCACCTGAGCCCATGGACACAACAACCAACATTAACCTCTGTGTCACACAGTAAAATTCACGTGGACCCCACTATGCTGGTAACAACTCTCTAAGCAACATGACCGCTCTACACACCAACAAGGAGAGTGAGAAATGGTTTTATTTAACCTGAATTTAGCAATGACTTTCCAGCAAAGAAAAAGAACTAAAAAGTCAAAAACAGAAACAGAACTTTCACAGCAAGCAGAGGCAGATAAAGCAGATATAAGAGAAGGTGGGAGGAAAGACGGGGCATTTATACCTGAGACAACACTGAGGCCCGGTGTGCTGGGTCTCGAGCTGACTTCTCTGACCTCAGTGTCATCTGAGGTGCTGCCAACCCCAGAGCAGCTCTCCAGCTCCTGCAGACGCTCCTCCTGCTTCAAGTCTGCGGCTTCTGCACGTGGAACCAAAAGAAAAAATTCTCTCTTTGTGAAAATGGACACAAGAATGTAGATTTTTCTTATGCAAAGTATGGAAAGTACTCATGGCAGTTTGCTATAGATCATGTTAAATTGCACCACCTTCATGCGCACATATGGAGAGGGGAAAAAAAAACAAAAACAACAACAAACAAACAAAGCATACATGATCATGTCTTATAACCGCCAATCCAAACAATAAAGCCAGTATGGCCAATTCTTTGGCTACCCAATGGAGCAGTTGGGTCGAACCCTGAGGCTCCACACTACTAGCGGTACTCATTTGCATGCTCGTTAGTAATAATGTGCTGTTGAAGTGCTCTTCAGAGTGTAGTTTTCTGCTGCCTAGCCATGAAACAAGCACTCTACTTGAAGCAAGCCTCCGATCACGCCATTATAGAGAACAACAGGGGCAGCAAACGTAACAAAAAGCAATCAAGACACTCATGCATGTCATTTCTGCACTGCACATATTGAAATGGTGTACTACTTCAATTAACATAAGGCCCAAGCTTTTCAAAGAAACACTGTTAATAAAGCTCTCTTCTGATTTTCACAAAACACTGGTTTTCAATAGGGGGACTCAAGCACGTAATCTCCCATTAATAAAAGGTTTGGTCTAAATGTTCAATTTGCAAGAACAGACTAAATATAATCTGTAACTCATAATAATGCATTTGCCTTGAAAAGACACCACAACAATGTTAACTGATGCTCTGAGTGATTACTGACACACACAACAAACTGCACATATCAGTTTCAGAGCAGTATTGTGCAAGTCTGAGCCAGATAAAGAACTGACACCATGTAAGCTGACTGAGGACAGCTGCTGTCCTTGCGCTTCCCTCCCCACTGCTCAACCACAGGTGCAAACACACCTGGTGGTCCCTCTAAGGAAACCCTAAGCTGCCTTTTACTGGCACTGGCAGATCTGCCCTGAAAGACAAGCTAGTGCATACAAATATGATGACAGATGCACACACGCATTTTTTTGGTATGAATGCAGTGCAGCCGCACCTGGTGTCCCATCCCCCCACTATATGGAAGAAACATAAATATACTGCATGCATAAATAAGCGCACATGTGAATGCAAACACACACTTGAGACCTATAGGACAATACAACTGTGAAAACAAAAGGACACTGCAACAGCAGAATAAACCTGCCTCCCCACCTGAGTCACTAGGCAGGACCTCTACACTCCAGGCCTCGCTTGTGGTCTCTGAGATGGTGGAGCCATAGGGGTCCAGCAGAACTGAACCCGTGCCAGGAAGACACAGCAGGCTGCCGAGCATATTTTCCGCAGCTGCCCCTGAGAACAGAGGAAGAGAAAAAGACAAAGAGTTAACCCCTTCAGGAGTGCGAAAGTGTTTTTTATTAATTTGATCACGTGATCAATTCATGAAACAATTGCATCCATATTCACTCCATGACAATGTATTGATTTTATGCGGTAAAACCTTTAATCAAAAGAATTAAAAAAAAAATAAACTCTTCTGTTTAAAGTCTTCAGGTCTGACTTTCAAACAACACAGCAAAAAGGCCGGAGATAAGCAAAAATATCAGATAAACCACTCATTCACAGAAGGGGGTTCAGAGGCAGTGAGCTTTGCACACAGAGAGGTCACATGTATTTCATGCTGGGACCCACAGGCACCTGCACCACTGTGCCAAAGGTCAGGGGTTAATGGTAATATCTCACCCTGGCCTGGCCTCCGGGGCCATGACTTTGAGCTGTTGATTAAGCCTAGCATTATTCACAACCAAATTACTGCTTTGTCTACACTAACACAAAGTCCTCAGCACAGCGTCCCCTCCATCTCCACTTGAGAAGCCGTGGCTTAACAAGGCGGAAGAATGCAGAGGAGAGGGAAAAGAGCTAGCAGGTGTGAGTGGGAGTGAGTGTCCAAGGCTCATGACCAGAAAGTCAACCTGTGGTAGCTGCGCCCCTGGTACGAAATGCTTCCACTTCATGGCACATGCATGGCATGAGCTTACATGCATGCCAGCACCCAGGCAACAGTGTGTGCTGCTGTTGGCGGGGGAAGGGCTCTCTTTGGCAGTGGGAGAGCTCTACCCCGCTGTCCGTGTTTACAGTCTTCAAGGTAGGGGCGCAGAGTACTTGTCTTTCAGGTGGATGATTAAATGAGTGGCACAACAAGAAGTGAAACAATTAGAATTTCTGCCTCATTATCATGGTAATCTTATCAGTGGGATAATGAGGTATTAATGGATATTTAATGTGCATCTCATAACCCAATCCCTTGGAGAAAACACATAAGGAAATCGCTGTAAATTCACTTAATGATGGAAAAGTCCCCCAACGCCATATTCCGAAGAATGAAAAATGGTGGATGCAAATGAGAAGGAACCAAGGTCAATAAGACTGCAGGGACTGAGTGAATGTCAGAGAGAGAGAGAGCGAGAGAGAGAGGAATGGGCAGGGGAAGGATGTGAACAAAAAGACTGAGAGCGAGGAGACAGGAAGATGAGGGGCTGAATAATAAGAAGACTCAAATATTCTCTCTACAGCTGGTTTAAAATTACATTAACCTGTTGGGTTCTTTTTGGGGTTTTTT
>JAVDPK010001284.1:315318-330321 GCA_034780415.1 Cichlasoma orientale | reverse complement strand
AAAAACGAACGAAAAGGATAAAGAAACGGCTCACTATCAGGAGCCGGCTCCCGTCGTTCACTTCAAAGAGCCGGCTCTTAGAGCCGGCTCGTTCGCGACTGACCCATCACTAGTGTACACGCATTCATTTGCCTACTACTGAATGCCTGCAAATGCACCACACAAATCTATGACCCACCTGCTATTTCCTGCAGCCGATCTTCATCCATATTGGGGTCGAAGTCACTGCCAAGCACGTCAGTGCTCCAAGTTTCGCTGACCGTCTCGGAGATGTCCCGGTCATCTGTCAGACCCATCATATCTCTGATTTCAAATTTGCGCAGTTTGTCATCCAGGTTGTCCTGTGTGGTGGCTGAAAGGGTCACAAGTTATGTAAGACCTTTTGTTTGTTTAGGCAATTGCTTCACCTAAAATTCATATATTTATCCCTCTAAACTACTACAAGTAAACTATACATCCAGAAATACACATGCATACCCTGTTCATGCTCCAAAAGCTGCAAAGCCTCTACCCCGTTGCTCCCTGATGGTCCGGCTCCGAGCTCAGAAACAGATTCCCCCTCCAGGTCCAGCGATGACACAGAATTGGAGCGATTTGAAGGACCTAAAGTGAAAAATAAATAAATAATAATAATAAAAAAATAAATAAAGAAAAACCCACGAGGTAAATGAACACACACACACACACACACACACACACACACACAGTAAATGGGTCACTAAGTCAGCAGTTCATTAAGCTAAAGTGCAGCATACACCCTATTGCCAAAAGTGTTTACTCATCTGCCTTCACACGCATGTGAACTTGAGTGATATCACTTTCTTAATCCATAGGGTTTAATGTGATGTTGGTCCAACGTTTGCAGCTATAACGGCTTCAACATTTCTGGGAAAGCTTTCCACAAGGTTTAGGAGTGTTTATGGGAATTTTGACCATCCTTCCAGAAGCACATTTGTGAGGTCAGACACTGATGTTTGCCTGGCTCACAGGCTCCACTCTAATTCATCCCAAAGGTGTTCTATCAGGTTGAGGTCCTGAATCTGGGCAGGCCAGTCAAGTTCTTCCACACCAAACTCACTCAGCCATGTCTTTATGGACCTTGCTTTGTGCACTGTTGTGCAGTCATGATGGAAAAGGAGGGGGCCATCTCCAAAGAGTTTCTTTCACTGGAACTAAGGGGTGGAGCCCAACTCATGAAAAACAACCCCACACCATAACCCCCCCCCCCCCTCCACCAAACTTTACACTTGGTACAGTGCAGTCAGGCAACCGCCAAACCCAGACTCATCCATCCATCCATGAGCTAATCTGAAGGCCACATTTTGACTCTGCAGAAAGTTGGCGACCTCTGCTCACTATACACCTCAGCATCCACTGACCCTACTCTGCGATTTTGCATGGCCTACCACTTCATGGCTGAGTTGCTGTGGTTCCCCATCACTTTCACTTTGTTATAATCCCACTAACAGTTGACTGTGGAATATTTATTAGCGAGGAAAATTCATGACTGGACTTGTTGCACAGGTGGCATCCTATCACGGTACCACGCTGGAATTCACTGAGCTCCTGAGAGCGACCCATTCTTTCACAAATGTTTATAGAAGCAGTCTGCATGCCTAGGTGCTTGGTTTTATACACCTGTGGCCATGGAAGTGATTGGAACACATGAATTCAATGATTTGGATGGGTGAGTGAATACTTTTGGAAATATAGTGTAGTTGTAGTTTAGCACAGACCACTTGCGACTTTTATTACGGTATGAATCTTTTTTGCATGTTTCTGCCCCCAGTATAACTTCACCTGAAAAAAAAATGCATTTCTTCAAATCAAAAAACAGAATACTCTCAAATTTCCATTATAAATCCTTCATAAGCCTTTAAAATTTCAAGGAAAAACATAGCTACACCATTTTATTATAGCTCTACATGTCATTAGATTCCAGACTGACCCTCTGAGATGCCTTCCAAGTTGTCACTGCACAGAGAGAAGCGCAACGTTTTGTCTGGTTTCCCATGCAGCTTGGTATCATCAGCATGGCCATCCACCTGGGCCACATCAGCCATCTGCAGATTCAAAACCTAGAGGGCAGTAGCGAGACAAAGTACATGCAAAAATATTACTTCTGTTCAGCTGCAAACTTGGGCAAGCACTGGAGTTACTCAGTCAGTTAATACCTCTTTCTAGAGGTATTAACTGACTGAGTAAAAGCAAGAGGTAAATAATTTGGATAAGGGAGTTAGTTTTATATGAAATGTATGATGTATTTTCATGCATAATACTGCAAGAACACAAACAGCTGTAAATTGCATGAAGCGTTCTCTAGGAAATCTTTCTTCCCTTCACTGATAGGAAAAAATTATTGTACTGAATTTATTCCATCAAGTTATATTACCTCATTCTCTGACATCATCCCAGGGACAGTCTGAGGACCAGTTCCCAATGAAATTACCAGCACCTCCTCTGGCACCAGCTCTTGTATGGACTCTTGGGAGCTGGCCTCTGCCTCCCCCTCCTGGGCTATGTTGGAACGGCTCCGGCTTCGAGCAGATGCTGATTGGTGGGTTGAAGGAAATGGGAAAGGAAACACTGTTACTTTTTTGACTGTTACATTCACAAATAAGGGATCAGTTTTTAAACCAAGACAATGTCAACCAAAGAGCATGTGTGAGAATGAACAACACTAGGCAGGAGCTGGAAAACAGACTCTCGAGTCTAAACTAAGCTCATCTCTAGGTAGCTACACGCTAGTATGACATTAAAGATTAGTTTCATTTTCTCATCTAATTTTTAGATGTGGGAGAGTAATTTGTCGCAAAACAAAAGGTTAGTGCTGATTATGCATAAAAGAAATATCCTTTCCAAATCAGAAAACGATTTTATTGAGCAGTTTACTGATGAAGAGCTTGAGATACAAACTGAAATGTGCCACTCAAAAAAGAAATAGTTAACTCCTGTACCGTTTAATTAGGTCAACATTTACTGGCGGAGATGGTGACACAAACTTGTTATACCTCAAACTTATTCAACTATGTCAAACAAAAACATTTCAAGAACTTGCTGCGCAGATGGCTCACACATTACATGTCAATAAATGTAATGTTTGAGAAGACGGCAAAGTATGAGCAAGGCTGCAAATACATTAAGGAGGTCTTATCTGATCATAGTTTAAATGAAAGAACTGCACTTTTGAGCCCATAGCCTGCTATTTTATATTTGTGTGCTGACCTATTGTTGATATTTATGCCATGCCGGCAGCTATTTTCTATTTGTATTGTTTTTCATTCTGCCATGGGTTCATAACAGAGTGGCAGTGGTATTTTGAAATTAATTTGGCATCCTTCACGTCCGACTGCATAGAAGTCAAGCGAAAGCCCTTCAGTGTTGTTGATCCACAATCTCAGTTCATAGTCTCAACTGCTAGTTTTATGTCTTATTGAACAAATTATTATTTTGTTCATTTTGGTCCAAAATTTTGGCAAGAAGGATGAAGGAGGGTATGCTTTAGGATGTTTCCCTTAAGTCGTGACCACAGGAGCATGCAGTGCCCCATGGTTTTACCGTTTATTACAATCTTTTTTAAAAAAAAAAAAAAAAAAAAAAAAAAAAAGGCTCAAGCCTTCGAGATGGGACATTGCAAACCAATAGGTGAAGTCACTGGTATACAGTATACTGTGCGATTGTTCACACACACTGACAGAGATTCTCATCAGTGTGACTTTAAGTGCCATGGAGACCTGGTTTTTATGGCATCTGTAAGTACAGTAGAACATGGCACCACTGTGGAAGTGATGCCCAACAAATTTCTGAGCCTACAAACCTATCCTGAAGCCCCCGCTTCATAAGCTGGTTATGTTAACCCCCACCTGTTTGTTTATTCAATTAGAGCTACGCTGTTCGCACACATCCACCCTCCAGTTGTTATAGTGACGTTGCCCTTTTGGGAACACATCATCCAACCTTAGTGCTGCACATTAACTTATTTACACGTAACAAGCTCCAAGACTACCAATCTCACTATTGCTATAATTTGATATTACCCATATTGAGTATGGGTAATATTCAAATACCACATGCCTTTTTTCATAGTTAAAAATAGCAGTCCAAATGCAGTGCGGCAGAGAACAGCACTTGACATTCACACTTAAAAAAAACAAGGTCTAACATATTTTACTGTCCTCAGTTTTTTTTGTAACTATGATGTAATGGATATATTCTTAAGTCTGTGTACAGGAAATGAGCACAGGTCTTAAAATAGTTCCTAAGGTTCTGGAGTTTTATGTGATACCTTATACCTGCTTCGCTAACCATCTCAATAGAATGCTGTAAACAGCTTTACATATAAATTAAAGACACTGGGCCACATCACATTCACCCTGGATTGTATTTGCCTTTGCAAAACAAGTGGTTTTACCAATAACACTCCGATAAATGCAAGAAGAAATTGAAAAAGGAGAAACAAATGGTGGCAACTTGACACATTCTTCAATAATAATATGATAAACCAGTACATAACCAAGAGGAGCCAATATAATCACTCTAAGTCCTAATTAATGTAATTAATTTCACTTGTGCCCTATCAGAGTTGAGTCAATGCCACTATTGAGAACAAATCTATGCTATCACAGAATGACACTGTATGAAGACAATGTAATAGTTTCTTCTTTAACTTAGTCCAGCTCAGGCACAAACCAGGAAGGGGAAAAAGGTGGAAGATAGATTTTTTTTTCCCCACTCTACCTGGTAATGAATAGCCGTATTCCGCTGATTGAGGAAGCAAAAAAAAGGGGAAAAAAAAAACTTAGAAAACAAAATGAGTGGAATAACATCATCTCTAATAACCAGCCAAAGCACTGTGAAAGGCAAAGCAGGCATGGTGAGAGCACAAGGACAACAGCAATGCTAGGTAACAGTTGTGCGGCAGCAGCTTGGAACGTGGACCGATGGGTTTTATGAGTGTTATCTAACATATAGCTAAGTGAAGCAACAGACATGAGGGTTAGGTTCTAGCTGATTAACACAACTGACAGGCTACCCACCAAAAGGGGTTACTAATGGAATGTGAGCAGACAGAGTGGTGGTTGTGGGGTCCCAGGATGTTATAGCGGCTAAGTGTTGTCCTGGTCATTCATTGGCAGCACAGGGGGAAAGGAAAAGGACAAGGTAGGGAGTTGGAGAAAGAATACAGAGTATCTCAGAATTCAAAGTAGTCCAAGTAGTCAAGATTTTGTAAATAAATGCACAAGTGGCTGATTTCTAATTAAAGCGAGTTGCTACAGAATCATTTGTCTTGAAAATGGTAATGAAGGTAATCTATGCATCTTTTCCATCCATTCCAATTAAAATTAGTTCATTTATATTTGGTAATTTAATTGGTTGTCATTTCTCTAATAGAGCCTCAATCCAGGCCATACTAATTATCTTTATAACAAGCTAAGAAGTAGCTCATTAGCTTCCCATAAAATACAGGCTTTCACCAGCTATCACCACTCAGCTCTAACTGTTTATTTTGCTTCTCATTAGGCAAAATATTGCACTTGTATCTTCTAGTTCTTGTTTCAAATTGTGATGTTTTATAGAGCCAAAAGTTTTTAAGACTGAGCACATCAGTAATTACAATCTAATAACCAGAGTCACGGGAGGACAGGTGCTGTGGAGAAAGCTACCTATAGGAAGTCTGTTCTTCTTGTTGGCAGGAGTGGTAGCTGGAGAGAGCTGAGGGGTGTTGGAGGGAGTGAGCTCCAGGCTGTTGCTCTTAACAGTTCGAGACTGAGGTACATTGGCCAGCAGGGTCTCCAATGCCATGTGCTCCTCCTCTCTCAGGTGGTCCCCTGCCATCACACTCCGAACAAAGTCCACCTAGAGTTGCAAGAAAAAGAAAAAAAAAGTCTGGCGTTACCAGGACTTCTGCGTAGGTCATACATAAGATGTGATCTGAGCTTTAGTCACAATTACAATATATCCCTCTAATTCTGGTAAACTGCACACTGCAATCAAACAGTCTTAGTCAGTATCAGACCGATATCTGATGATAAAATCAGATCAGTTCATCTGAACTGCAGACCAACCGTGAAGCATCATGGGTCAGGGATGCTTTTCTACCTCAGGACCTCCCCTGCAATCACTGAGGCAACAATAAAATTTAATATTGTATTTAAAACTGTAGATATTTTACATCAGACTATGAGTCAAAGCTTTGGACTGATTGGGTGATGCAAGATGACAAGAACCCAAGCACACAATCAAATCCTCAACAGAGCAGTCTGAAAAGAAAAGCCAAGTCAGAGTCACTGTTGACCGATTGCTCAGCCTTTTTCAACAAAAGCATTAGAAGTACAAATGTTTGTGTGTTATTAGTTTAGCCAGATTGTATTTGTTTATAATTGTGACTCCGGTGAAGATCAGCCCACATTTTATCAAGCAAAAATAAAGTCCTCACAGTTCCACATAGTTCATAGTTTTATATACTTTTTCTTTAAAGTGTATGCAGGGAGTAGAATGTACCATTTCCAAGACCATCAAATCAATTAACTTACTAAAGGGTGTGAGAGCTCTTTCGATTTGTCACACTTCTTTAAACTAAACTGGTTCCCAGTGTGGAATTACACAGGCCTTTATTTCAATTCACCTACAAAGTTGTTTTGCATGGCACAATTTCCACACCTAGCTTTCATGCTAAAAGGCACTGCTTTATGACCTTGAATAAACTGTGTATTAATGCTTTTCCCATTAAGTCAGACAGAGCTACTTAGAATAGTTGCTCTAACACAGTAATTAGAGCCATCTCATTCTGCTACTGGTTTTCAAGTACTTTCAAGTGGCTCACTAGAGTAGTTCAAATTTTAAAATGTGATCCTCATACTAATGCTTTGTCTGCAAGTACTGTTTCTGTAAGAGCACACAATAGGCACATATACTGTAACTATAAAACAACCTACCAGAGCAAGCAGCTGATTATGAGTAACATAGACCGCAGTCCTACTGAGGCCTTCTAGAAGGTTCATTGAGGACATGGGTGGGGTCTCAACTGCTCTTCCTCCAATTACCACATCCAGAAATGCAGCAACACAACTCTGGCAAACGGAGACCCAGAAAACAGAACTTAGTACATGAGACACCTAAGTGGGAATTAAAAAAAACAAACAAACAAGCAAGCAAACAAACAACACATTACTCTATTTACAGAAACATATCTACCTTATCAAACTTAGACAAACTGCTTTTCCGCCTTGGGTCTGCATCATCATCAGCCATTGCCAACTGCTGCAAAAGTTGTCCCACCTGTATAACAAAAGAAAAGCCTTTCAATCTCATTCCACAGCAGAATGGCTGGGTATACAACATTACAAAGAGAAAACCTGCTGCACCACTTGCCTGCATTAAATTGAAGCGGGCCACTTCATTTATGGGCGCATCTGAGATAATACCATACTGCTCTGGGTTAACTATCGCTGGACAAATGAAGCAGGTCAGCAGCAGATCCGTACACATGGTGCGCACCTCCCCCACCTCAAGACGCTCTACGCATGACAAAGTCTTGTACATCTGGGACACGATCCAGCGCAGGCTGTGAGGAAAGCAGTAGGTGTTTTGCTTCAAGTAACCAATAAACTTGTTGACCAGAGCTACCAGCTTGGCTTCATTCGCCTCCACAGCTGCCTGTACCCTCTGCTTGTAGCCCTCAGAGCCTTTCTCTCCAAAGCGTTCTTGCTGGGCTGGAGTGAGGCGCTCCGTCACCTTGGCTGGGTCAGTTTCCAGGTGATCCTCATCTTCAACCAACAGCTGCATAATAGGTTCGTGTAGGGTGGCAGTGAGGAAGAGCTTGGCGGAGTAAAGGCCCTCCGAGAAGAGCTTGAAAAGGATGCTGAAGGCACAAGTTCCCCGTCGGAGTAGACGACGAGGGTTGTCGCTCTCCTTCAGCTCAAACTCTATCAAGTACCGCAACACCTGGTCATTGGAAAGAAAGACAAATGAACCAGTTAAGAACCACTCATCTTACTGAGAACCTGTTTTACTAATGTGTAACACCAGAGGCAGGCGGGATCCCTGACCTGTAGTAGGTAGCTCTCATCCTCCTGCATGATACAGTTGCCATAAAGTGAGGTGAAGACTGTATGTATGACGCCTTGAGTGTGCTCCTGGTTCAGCCTCTCTCCTGCCACCAAACAGGAAGCAACCAGCCTGGGATTCTCTCTCAACCTGGCCAAGAACTCGCCATAGATTGTTTCTTGAAAACCCAGAGTCTTGTAGCCATCAATAAACTGTGTATCTTCCAGCATTTTGGCATGTTGGCAGCATTCAGCCGGAGAGGCCTCCGCACTGTGGAACAGAGTTGCGTCATTACAGCGATGCATTTTATAAAATTCCTTATAGCAGCAGCAGTTTTTATCTTGCAATTTATTTCTGCCTACAAAGACAGAAGTCAACTAAAAGTTTAAATTTACAATAAAACATTTGCATTTAGCAGAGCTTTAATTATTTCACGACAACACATATCACTCTGCGTTATCTCCCTAAAACTTCTTTCTGCAATCTATTTCAAAAGTCCAATCTTGGAAATGCCCAACTTTTTTTGGACAAACTGTAATGTTTACATTTCTGTCTGGGTATGAATTAAAAATATAAAGAAACCTGTATCTTAGTCTGCAGACCAGAGTGAATCATGACAATAGGTCTGACCTAGTGAGAATGAGACGATCGAGGTTGATCCTCTGCTGCTTGGCGATCCAGGCAGCGCGGTACAGCCTCTCAGCTGTCTTCAGCACATCACTGTTGAGCCTCTGGATCAGCTGCTTCTCTGACGCCACGTACAGCCGCTCCTGCTTCAGGTGGTGGGCCAGAGTGTGGATGTCTGGCTTCACCATCTTCAACAGCTCACTCAGGCAGAGAGGTAAATAACTGAAGCACAACAGTGACAAGAATGGAAACGAGTAAATTGGTATATATAGGGAACTAAAACTGAATAGAAGTTCAAAATAACCTTTTATCAACTGTGACATAAACAAGAAAAAAAAAGGGTTCTGTGAGGGGAACTATTCTGTTTTCACACGCAAAAGTTTCTGATATTTTAAATCATAGATGTGTCACAAAGGCACAGAGGTAGGAGGAAGTGAGAATTCACCAGGCAGGGTCTAATAAAATTATACTATTGGTTTCATAAAATTTTGGTTGCTACACTCTAACGTTTTATCACTTTCCTGTAAATCCCTCAACTTTATGAAAGTGAATGATTAAATTTGTGGAAAAGCTAGAAGACACTGAAACTACAAAGACTTACTTTTTTCAAACAAAATGGAGAAACAGTGTTTTTGTCACTTTTTTGGGAAGTTATTGTAAATTTCTTGCAAAGGCAACAATGCTGTTGCACTGTTAAGCATGTGTAGTCCAATGGACCCTATAAAGAAGCATTCTGATGGTTTGCACTTATTCTACAGTAGCTTTTTTTTTTTTTTGGGCTTAATATAGGGTACAATCACAAAGTTCTGGCAATCAGTCCCTAAGAAAAAGAAAAAGTCACAGGGAGCCAAATTTGACATGTAGGTAATGAATGAAGAAAGATTATATTGAGGTGGTGCACAGTGCAATTTTCAATGCACTCCATGTTTGAAGTCCTTGGTGAAATTGCAGAGCACACAGAACAAGTAGCCCTAACAGGACACCCAGCAGCACTAAAAGTGGTCCAAATATGCACAAGAGGATGACTTTAAGGGGAAACTGATTAAATTTAAATCTGGTATTGTTTTTGATTTTCATGGGCCGAATCCTAGAACTTTAAGATCACACCACATACTACGTCGTTCATGACGGTTACATTACACAAGAAAAATTATCATTTGCATTCAGTGTGTTTTGCACACTGGCCCAATGTCAACGGCAAAAGCAGGCTTTGTCACAAGGTCCGGGAGACACTACTGAGCAGAAAATGCAAATCATTCTTCCTTTTCCACTCATACACTGCCAAAACACATAATCCAAGCAGAATGCATGAAATTTGAATGATTTCTTCCTGAATTCTATCCACAAAAGCCTCTTTGTGTCTGGTAGCTAACATAAAAAAACACAGATTAAAATAAGGAGTTCGGGCACTGGGAGGAGAATGAGACTAGACTGGAGAAAACTGCCTAAAGAGTGGGAATGACTGCAGGGCAGCGTCATTGCTCAGAAGATAACAGACAACCACAACGTTAGAGATGATATACCAGAAAAATCAAATTGGTTATGCAGACTTAAACACATAATGATAGGCTTTAAATTCAATTCCCATGGCAAACCAAGAATAAACAGTGATTGTGGATTTCCTTTTACTGTGTTAGTTATAATTTCTCTTTTTTTAATGTTCAAATTTTTTCATAAAAAGCGAAGCTGCACCTTATGATGTGAGAAACATGATGAGATAATGCTGCAATCTCACAAGGAATTATTCAATCAATGTGAATATCAAAAGTATCAAAACAAATATCTTAACTTTGATGGTGCAAACTATGATTCATTTATTACTACTGATTTTAAAAGATAATTTTCTGTTATTATAAGTCAACCTACTTAGGAAATCGAATCCTACATAAACATTTAAACACACTTATAAAACACATTATGTATAATCCAGAAGAAGCTCATGTTTATAAAAAAGCAGAAACACTGTGAAACACTAGGCTCTTTGACAGCTTTGATCATTTCTAGCTGTGGCCCAATCATGACATTTTCAGACTGCTTCAAACAGTGGTGGCAAAATGAATTATGTTTTTGCTCAGGCTGCAAATAATGACTTCTGCCATTACTGAATAATCATCTGACTAATTTCTGAATTTGTTATTAATAAAATGTCAAATATTAATGAAGAAGATGGCTTAAGTCTTCAGATGTTCAGCTTATTACCATAAATGCTAAAAAAAAAAGCAGCACTCAGTAGAAGAGCTTCAGAAATTACCTAAATGATTAACTAATGATTATTAAAAGAAGTGCCAACTGTGTCCAAACTTTAATATAGGCCAATAATTACAAGAAGGCTAATCCATTCAGTAATGTCACTTTGCAGCAAACCTTTGAATCTTCGCTGTCACTGGTCATGATACTAATACTCAAGCATCCAAACAGAAACCACTCAGTCTATCATCAGAAAACCAACTACCTGTTCATGTCTTATTGAATTGTGAACAGCTCTACATTTTGGATCTTTGTAACTTAATAGATCAGGATAATAAGGACAAAGGTCATTTTTCCTCTGCTCAATTCATTTCACATTTGAATGTAAACACTGGCAGGTAAGTGGCTTACAAGTATACTTATGGCACACTTCCACTGAGCTGCTCATCTTCTTGAATAAGCACATTCCTCACATACTTGGACAAAAGTGAAAAAGCAGCTAGGCTTTTAAGTGTCTAGCTGAGAGGTTTTACTGCCATTTGCCACAGCCTCATGTGCATGTGAGCTTCAATACAATCCACAGTGTAGAGATACCTGGTGAGTCAGTCATGGAGAACACAGAGGAACTCTAAAGCAGAAGAGAAACTGAACAACAGACAGTGCAGGAAGGCATAATCTTCAACTCTGTAAGCTGTGTGTGAGAATAAAAGTCGTGGCAGGACAGCCAGTGAATTCTGTTAACATGAGTCAGGAGAGGACCGAGTGTTCACTCACAACATCTCTAAGCGCCTTAATTATTTATCAATGCTGGGGCAAGCCTAGCCACAAGTTCGCTTATGAAAAAGAATTATTTTGAAAATGCAAAGCACAACAAAACCTCGTGATGGTGAGGATGATAGCGTGAACAGAAGTTAACTAGACTGTAGTGAAGAAGATGATACTCAGTGGGGAAAAAAAAAGACAGGGTGTAGAAAGCAAATTGTGAATTGACATGTTAGCAAAACTACATAATAACAATGATACACTGCCACACCACAATATACTGAACAAAGAAATCTTTTTGTTTTTCCCCCCAGGTGTATTTTTCACATTCTTTTACACAAATATTACAGATGGCAGATTATTGTCTTTAAATGTATCGAATTTTGTAGAGGGGCTGTATGACAACACCACTGTTGGCGTGGACGATGTACTGTGACTTATTCTGCAATTCCTGCTTCTAATAAATAACACAGCAACAGAGTAAAGGTGTTTGGATCAGAGCCCACTCCACCCACTACATGAGTGTACACACACACAAACCAACAGAACAGAGTGTTTTTTATTTATAGATTTAAAGGATTTCACTTTCCACAAAAGGTATCTGTGGTCCTGAGCAAACATCCTCTTCACACTTCCCTTTCTGAGAATTTCTTATACTGCTCAGCAAGAAGATAATGTACACCAAA
Organism: Cichlasoma orientale; assembly: GCA_034780415.1. Classification (NCBI taxonomy): domain Eukaryota; kingdom Metazoa; phylum Chordata; class Actinopteri; order Cichliformes; family Cichlidae; genus Cichlasoma; species Cichlasoma orientale. The sequence goes on along the minus strand of JAVDPK010001284.1, from coordinate 318,013 downwards.
TACGTGACCTTTCCCAGCATTTTTTCCTGAACCTCAATACTTTCTGAAGAAGTAAAAGCCGACTGTTTACTGCAGATTTAACCAATTTAACTAGGACACAGTTTATTAACATTTAAGGACAAGTACTAGAGAAACGCAACTTAAATGCAGCAAGAATAGAGGTAAACATCACTAGAGGGATGGCTACAGATCATTGTATTACAACAAATGAATAATATTAATAATCTGGATCAACTAAAAAATGACCCCTTTCACTGCTGTGAGTTGTGCATTTTCACCAACAAATTTGAAACAACTGTAGTTGAAGAGTCGGATTTTCAGAGGTAAAAACAAGTGAACCTTGGTCAGGTGTTCTGCAGAGGAATAAAGTCCAGTCAGAGCTGTTTAACACTTAATTATCAGTAATCACTTCAACAGAAACTGACTACTGAAGCTTCTAATGAAAAAGCATAATTAGGTAAGTAATGTGGGAGATATGAGCTTAGATAATTGAGGACATGAAGACTGCAACTCTAGTTATTGTCCAGGCGCTAAGACTTTACTGTACATCCCAAACACGAGTATATCTGGGTTGAAATTTGTTGACTTTTTTGTCATTTAGCTCAATCTGGTAAAACATCAAAGATTCAAAACTTTTATTTGAATGAGATAACACACAAAATGTAGAAAAACTTCAAGCTTTTCAATTGGCAACCAGCAAGTTGGATTTTAATTTAAATCATCCGGCTTAATTCCGTGTAATCTAATAGTAATTACTACAATAATGTTGGACAAAACTCGAGAGATGATTTATTCGAGGCCACAAAGATGTACCGCTCACACCCAATGTTTGAATAATCGTGTTAAATGACAGCATGCCATGATATCCTAAGGCCTCACAAGCCTTAACCTTACATATACAATGTCTCAGTGGCTATGTTTTTAGGCTACAACTTTAGGCATCCTTGCCATCGTCACTGTAGGTGGGTGAAATGCATATCTGACACAAAACCTAAATAAAACATTTGAATTTCCAAACTACCGTGCATGTTCGTGTTTACAGTGTCCTTGATTTGATGCTGTTTTCCACTGCTGAGATTTAGCCAAGCAGCCGACAGATCGAGATGGGTTGTGTTAAGATATGTAAACGTCTGCTACATTAACTTGTAGTAGATCACCACCGGACGACCCGAGAATTCTTTCAATTAAACAGTATATAACCAGTATTTGTCAGCTAAATGCTATGAAAGAAACTGTAACAAGGGACACCCGAACGTCACACTACTTACAGTAAAGAAGAACTTGTGGATGCACTGATTTGGAGGTCGACCACAGTGAGCAGCCTGGTGAACTGGCTAATTTTGTAGTAGCCTGCTAATGTTAACCAAGTTAAACTCGGCTAACGTTTGCGAGCAGGACAAGCTAATGATGAGCTAGCCCGATAGCTACGTTAGCTTAGCTTTAGGCTGCAAGCTCCTGGGTGGACCAAATGTGAACAACAATACGTGTTACCATAAATTCAGTTACTTACCAAACGTAATTAGTCTGTGCTAGTTGTTCCCAGCTTCTCTAAACACAGCTAATCATAAGATTTCTCGAGTCAGAAGAAGTGTTTGTCGGTGGCTAGCGGTCCTACACTGGCTTCTTCATGAGCGGACGCTGCTGTCATTTACTGTCATCACGAGGAGACTTGCGCGAGGCGCATGCGCAAAGGAAAACCATTGCGCCGTTAAAGACAGATTTCACTCTAAAATAGAAAACATGCATAAACGTTTTCGGTAAAATTTCAGTTTTTAAACCTAAAAGTTCTGTCAAAGTTTAAACGGACACACACCATAAAAATATTTAGTTTTTTTTATACACACACTTTATATCCCTTTATAGATAACTGAGTGAAATATGAATTGTTTTTTATGGGTATATGAAAGCATCGCTATTATATTTACATAAATGTTCATCTTTTTAATAAACACATTTTTACGTCGAATACGGAAATCCTTGAAATTAAATCTGTCTGGAACCTTTTTCATATGTGTTTTGCTTTATTGTTCTTTGCTGATGTTTTGCTTTATTTTATTTGTAAAAGCGAAACTTGATGTAAATTACCGCCACTATAAAACTGCATATGAGGCATAATATCGACAAAAGAGACATATGATGCTGCCATCTAATCAGAGCTATAAAAAAAAAGAAAGAAAGAAAAAAAAACCAATAAGCATTTCTAAGTTACTTTGAACTATTTCTCAAAACTAAAGTTCTTAGTGATGAAGATGCATTTTACAAAACAGCACGTAAACAACTACAGTTAATAATATTAACAATATATCGTCCATGCTTGATCATTTGCATTATACATCTAGTATGCTGAAAAAAATCACTTAAAAAGCAATCAATGCATTTTTTAAAAAAGTTAATAGTTTTAATATTTTTGAAATGTGCAAAAGGGCAGAACAGTCACAAAAAAGCCACTTGCAGTGTGCATGAGCGTGACTCCGCTCTGACAGTAAAAATGATTAAACACGCAAAATTAAGTTGTCACTCTGTTAACACACAATATATTGCCAAATGTATTCACTCACCCATCCAAATCTTTGAATTCAGGTTCCAATCACTTCCATAGCCACAGGTGTATAAAACCTAGCACCTAGGCATGCAGACTGCTTCTACAAACATTTGTGAAAGAATGAGTCGCTCTCAGGAGCTCAGTGAATTCCAG